>CAUYRH010009554.1:0-14781 GCA_963574655.1 Perodicticus potto | reverse complement strand
TTGTGGTACATGTATACCATGGAATACTATGCAGCCTTAAAGAAAGATGGAGACTTTACCTCTTCCATGTTTACGTGGATGGAGCTGGAACATATTCTTCTTATCAAAGTATCTCGAGAATGGAAGAAAAAGTATCCAATGTACTCAGTCCTACTATGAAGCTAATTTATACCTTTCATATGAGGGCTATAACCCAATTATAGCATAAGAATATGGGGAAAGTGGTGAGGGAGGGGAGGGGAGGGGGAGGGTGGGTGGAGGGAGGGTTAATAGTCGGGCCACACCTATGATGCATCTTAGACGGGTTCAGACAAAACTTACTACATGCCGAATCCAAATGTCTTCATACAATAACTAAGAAAATGACATGATGGCTATGTCAAACAGTTTGATGAAAATGTTTCAGATTGTATATGAAGCCAGCACATTGTACCCCTTGATTGCACTAATGTACTCAGCTATGATTCAACAACAACAAAAAGAACAAAATAAAACTTTCATAGTAAAAATAAAACATGTCTATGAGTATTACTAACCTAGCTTCAAACAGAACAGAAATAAGATACGTAAAACAAAGTTGATTTGTTGTAGTTTTTGTTTAAAATATTGCTGATTCTTTCTGTGTTCTGTTTTCCAGAAGTCAAGAAAGTTTTGTCTTTTAAGCTATTTGTAGCTTTTTAAACAATGTATGTACTTATGAGCAGAATTTGAAACGTGTATTTTTCTCTCTCTTTAATTTCTCCAGAATTTGAAAGCCATTTGTAAGTGTTCTCAATTTCTGACAATACAGTTATTTGCATAAGTTCAATAAGAATCTGTTTTATTCTATAGAACATGATGAAGGCACTGGTTATTTTACCAAGGCTTTAGCTGGAATAGTACTTTCAGAAGTATCCAGACTGCATTAAGGAATTAAGGTTGACTTTTTAAGGCCAATGAGAAAAACAAGCCCTTTGGGAAACTGGCCAGATACCCACCATCAGTAACATTTCATGATCTGTGGTAAGTAACAAAGGTCACTTGCTGACAGGTCCGGGAATTGAAAAATGCTTGAAAATCTCAAGAGAAGAAGAGTTACCCAATGCATACAGGTATATAATGACACAAATGAAACCTGGGCTCGTGAAAGGATTTCAAAAAAGTCCAGCCTGAGATTCCTTATGAAAAGTTCCAGCAAAGCCAGTTTTAAAGAAAGAGCCTAGATGGCTAACAATTATTTATTCTTGCTGCACTGTATCCAAATAATCAAACCTAGTATATCAAAAGTACAGTTTGTTCTGGCAATCAAGTTAGTTCTACTATACTTTGTCTTTAATAAAGAGAAAAATTAGAAAGAGAAAAATGATTCAAAGAGAAAAAAAGGCTGTGACTCACCTGTATTAAATCCCAGCCTTATCTGTAATGTCAATTCATGAAATGAAATATAACTGTTTTACTAAACTAATCTGTTAGATGGGACTAAAACCTTGTCAAAGAGTATAAAGTTATATACAGTAGTTATATCTACCCTGAAGCCTTAAGACTCAACAAAGATCACCTATTGGCTACACTGGATAATTTGTGCAGTATTAAATGTTATCAACTGTGTCTATATAAAAAACCTAAAATAAAAATTTCTAAGCAAATGGAGTAGCTGTACAAAAACCCTAGAAAAAGCAGCAAGAAAAATCTCCACTGAGGTATTTAACTCTGTTCTGTTTAGTCTTTTGTATCTGTACATTCTTTCTCTCTGGAGAATCAAGGAGACCAAACCAGTCCCCCTGAAACCAAGGTAGAAAAGACTTTCCAACATCATCCTGACCACACGTACAGCAGTGAAGGTGAAAAGAATCCTCACCTGAAGTCATCACAGCTGGCTGAATAAGACTTCACTGCCCCTTGGGAAGTAAAGGTAACTTTTAAAACAGTCAACATGCTTTGCTCCAGCCACATACTGGAAGATGGCTGGTCAACGCATGGCTGAAGCCTGAGGAAACTCCTCGAGGGACTTGTCTTAATTGGACTTTTAAACTTTGGGGAGAAGAAGGAAATGTCACAGGGAAAATTAAAAACTCCATATGTATATTAGCCCACCACCACAGTACTATTAAGGCGTGAGTAGAAAACCCCAAAAGAGTCACAGTCCCTAAGACCTCAGTGCTAAAAAGTAATTATTATCGGCACCTGCAGAAATAAGCTAGTATTGAGACCCCAACTCAAAGCAAAGTTATCAAAGTTATAATCAATCTGGAGATCCCACTACAGTTTCAGTGGAAGAAGGAGCCTGACCGACTCCTTGGATGTTAAATCACCAGCAAGTCTATTAAAAAGTGTGTGAGAGTGTATGGGTGTAATGTGACTGAAAAAACTGTGAGGGTGGAGTTAGACCTCCCTTCACAGGTTCTGAGGGAGTGTTGGTTTGCCTTCTATGGCTAAGTATCAGCTCGAGTGGGAAATCGAGGCTGCCCTGGTTAAAAAATAGGTTGGAACTGTATGCGTGTGAATGCTTGGAGAATGACTAAAACAAGCTACAATAGGTATGGTTTCACCCCTGCACCCCCATTGACGGGGTGAAACGAATGCGTGAGTGTGCCCTTCTTTCCTGTTTCAACTTTTCCCCCTGGTTATTCTTAGAAAAACTGGTCCACCTTCTTTAATTTTCTGTCTGTCTTTGGTAGCAGCCCAATGGCCATGTGGAACTTGGGGAAAATGAAAAGACATTAGAAAGGATGTTGTTGTAGTTTTGTTACTTGAATGTCTTCAGTGAGTGTTTAGTCTCAAGAATTTATAAAATGACATTTTGTTGAACTGAGAGGCATGCAAAGAGAGTGGAGAGTGCCAGAGCTATTAGCAGAGAGGCCATGCCTTGGAAGATGTTTCAGTTCAAGCAGTCCAGTGATCTCTGAATGGCCCTTGAAAATTTGAGAGAGTGCAAATCTCATACTAGTTAAAGCTGTATCCATATCTAAGTTGAACAGCCTCTGGAAGGGGAGAGGAGACCCGAGTCAAAGGCTTCCTTTTTTAGAAGTAAATAATTGGCCCTGAGAGACATTTTGGAGAGGACTTGATAGATAGAAAAATACCTTTACAAACTGAAGGGGTGTTCTAAAAAATGAATGAATGCAGCCCCTCACCTTGAACAAAGTTATTAAGTCCTTGCTACAGTTTTTGTCTGGAGAAAAGATTAGGGTGTGTGCTCCTTAGACAGGGTAGAGCCATCCAAAATGTTTGAAACTGCTTTGTTCATGACCTTGCTGAAACTCAGAGAGTTTTTACCTGGAAATAGGAATGTGATGTCTGAACTCACCTTGGCCTGAAATGGAAGTTCATTGTCCAGCCCTAAATGGGAAAATTAATGGTATTGCATACCCATTATCAATTGCTCCCCAACAATACAGATGAATCAAAGATTTGATTCCCCATAAGACCAGTGGGGAATGTGATAAACAGCAGCCCCCTAAAGAACCCAGGTTTTTCTCAGCCTGTTTTAGCTTTAGTCCCCAGCATGCTCCCCCTGGTTAATTTCAAAGGCAGGTTTCAGAATAGAACAGGGAAGTTCTCAGAGTCCCCCAACTCCCTAGCAATGGTAGCAATGGCTGAACATAATGATGAGAAACTTACCCCAAACCCCCTAGCAGTGTCCAAACAATAGTGAAAACATTACGTGTACGAAGTTCCCAGGTTATTGTATTTCCAAAGCTGTTTCTGTGCCAACTGTTATGATGTAGCTACACAGTTGCCCCCTGACTGTAACCCCGCCCCCCCATCCCCGGCTAACAGCTATGTTTTGCTTCTGTTTTTGCTTGCTTGCATGGCAACGAAAAGGGTATAAAAGGCTACCTGCTTCTCTCTCTGGGGCCGTTTTCCTTTTTAGCAGTGGCCCCCTGCACAGGGGTAAATAAAATCACCTCTGATTTGTACCCGAAGTGGGGGTCCGTATTTTTTTTACAGGTGGCTATAGTTAAATCATTCTGGCTGGCATTCTGCAGAAACATTCCATGGAAGTGGCTGTAAAAACTTTCCACTGTGCTCTTGGAACTGTGCTGGACCAGGTTGAGATGCAGTAGACAAAGAGAAGATAGAGGAGAGGCATCACTTCGTGGCTGTTCTGGGAATCAGAATCGGTGAGAAAATTCCTCAAAAGTCCGAATTGGACTTCATTTTGATGGGGCTCTGTCTGGCAAAGAGCAGCGGATGACACAACTATGTTGGCACAATTGGATTCTGACTGAACTGTTTGCCTGGCCGTCATGTCCTCAGCAGTCTGTGAGGGCCACAGCCCTAGCTTCCAGGGACCATCCCAGCCCAAGTATTGCTGGTGTTTGAGGTAGCAGGACACTGCCATCTGAATCTGCTGGGCACACACTCGTTTTATGACTGAACACCCCTGTTGGATCTGGTTGCACCGTCCTCTGCTGCCACTGCCGCCTCTGGACTGCTTCCACTTCCTTCTTCTCTGCTGTCGGGTGTCGCTCACACGGCTGGGTCAGCTGGGCCTCTGAGCCCCGCCGCTCCCGCGTGGTCCTGGGCGGCAGCTCCATGACCAGCTGACACGGAGCAGGTGGCCTGGACCTGACGTTGTGACAATGCGAACACTTGATAAACTTCTGGGGTCTCAGAAAAATGCATTGCAAAATGGATGAAAACATGGAAACCATGGAAGGATGCATATTTCTAATCTCAAAGTGCTAGGAAGACCTTCTAACCAAGTGCATGTATCAACATTCATCTGAGATATACTTGGGAATCACTGGTTATTATGATTTAAGTACTCAGAGAATTGGCTCAGCACCCGTTGCTCAGTGAGTAGGGCGACAGCCACATACACCAAGCTGGTGGGTTCTAGCCAAACAACAATAACTGCAACCAAAAAATAGCTGGGTGTTGTGGTGGACACCTGTAGTCCCAGCTACTGGAGAGGCTGAGGGAAGAGAATTGCTTGAGCACAAAAATTTGAGGTTTCTGTGAGCTGTGATGCCACAGCACTCTTCCCAAGGTGACATAGTGAGACTTGGTCTGAAAAAAAAAAAAATAAAGTAGTCAGAAAATCAATTAATTAATTCCGGCAAATCACGTTCAACATCAAGCTCCTTTCCTAAGTGAAAAATTCATTCTTTTTTCTTTTTAGAGACAGAGTTTCACTTTATAGCCCTCGGAAGAGTGCTGTGACATCACACAGCTCACAGCAACCTCCAACTCCTGGGCTTAGGCGATTCTCTTGCCTCAGCCTCCTGAGTAGGTGGGACTACAGGAGCCTGCCAGAACGCCTGGCTATTTTTTTTGTTGTTGAAGTTTGGCTGGGTCCAGGTTTAAATCCACCACCCTCCGTATGTGGGGCTGGTGTCCTACCCACTGAGCCACAAATGCCGCCTGAAAAATTCATTCTTTAATGACAAAATAAGACATCTCTCTGATGGCCCTCAAGAGCAACTACAAAGCCTGTGGTTACTGATGGGAAGGAATGCCATCTCCTAAGGCTCTTCTCCAATAATGACATCAGAACAGCTTCTTCACTTTTACACTATTTTGTGAGCCTCATTGGAGCTATCCCACAGCATGCCTTGTTCAGATCAATGAACTCACTAGAATCAGGTCCCATAGTCCACCCAAGATGGAAGTGTTTGGGTCTTCTGAGAACTGTTTCCATTCAAATCTGGAGAAATTTCTGCAGCCATCATGATGCAGATCCTTAGAACTCGCCTCCTTCAGACACCTGATTGATAGAAGTTCAGTCACCTGCAAGAAGAGCTACCAAGAGAGAGACAGAATGCCTATTTTAGAGAGGGGTAGGCTGGGCTCAGACAGTATCTTTACCTGTCTTATCCTCTCGTGCCCACCATCACAAGGAAAGTAGCAGCAGGACACCCTGGAGCAGGATGCCACCCTCACTGGGGCCAGGAGGGTCTTGCCTCTCCCTCAAGAGACAGGGGAGAATTAAGTCCCAAAGCAGGCATGAAGGGAATTGGACCTGGGATCCCTTTTTCTCCCCACACCCTAGGGAGATTCAGCCACCACATTGGGGCACCCGCCCCTCAGGTGAATCCAAACACCTGAAAATAGATCCCTGCTCCTCTAACCAGGCCGCTCTAGGTGTTTTTCATTTTTTGTTTTTTGAGCCCTCGATAGAGTGCCTTGGCATCACTCACAGCTCACAGAAACCTCAAACACTTGGGCTTAGGCAATTATCTCGCCTCAGCTTCCCAAGTAGCTGTGACTACAGGTGCCCGCCAAAACTCCCAGGAATTTTTATGTTGTAATTGTCATGGTTGTTTGGCAGGCCCCAGTGAGGTTCGAACCCGCCAGCCCTGGTGGATGTGGGGGGCACCCTAGCTGGTCAGGAGTAGGCGCCCACCCACACTGTAGGTTTCTATGAAAAGCCAGCACAGTCGCCATATTGGGGTCAGGTTTCCAGGGCAAGCCCAAAACTCAGTCTTGTCCTCGATGCAGGAAATGCCTCCACACAGAGCACTGTCCCCTTGCCTTTCTCAGGAAAGAAAACACCTTCATTCTTTAGGCCACCACCTAAGAAAACTTAATGATCAAAGGAGCTAAAGTGGGAGCCAAGCATTTGGTGGAATTTTGCCCAGATAGGCTAGACATGTTTTGGTCCTGCATGTCCATCCCTGTGGAAGAAATTAAGACTATTTGGTCCTAGCTCTGCTTCCTTGAAATACTTCTGAGATATCTTAATGTCATTTTTTTGGTATTCCCAGATCATTTAGTCACAGCATTATGGTCTTAGTTTTCTGCCAGAGATGGCTAACTGCTAACCATGATGTGTGTTTTACATGTGCCCCGTCAGAGGACTAGCTCATCTCCAAGAGCCCTAGGATACCTCCCCTAGGGCTCTGTGTGCTGAGCCCCTAAGGTCACTTTTCAAGCAAGCAGAGGTCCAGACAACACAGACTTCTGTCTTCTGCCATGCTGGGCAGACTAAGAAAGTGTTCACAGTCATTTCACTACTGATCTAGAAACACCAAAAAATGTAATTCAAGATATCTCAGAGTTATTTTAAGAAAGCATACCTATAGTAAAACAGTCATATAGTAGGCAGAAACCTAGTCAACTGAACCATACAATGATTTCCCTTGACAAACTTCTTATCCCTCGTTCCTTTAATTTTCCTCAATGTGGATAGACACACAGAAGGAAAACATTTCTAGCTTCTGCACACACTTCTTTGGAAGTAGAAACATGTTGGTCAGCTCAAGCATTCTCTCTTCAAAACTCTTAGTAGTAAGCTTCCCTTGAGGGGGTGGTCTTACAATAGGCCCACAGCTCTTCCCCCTTGTCCATGTCTCTCATTGGCTCCCCAACTATTCCTATGGTCTTGTTTCACAATGCTTGGATATTAAAGGAGCCCCTAAAGTGCCTTCTTTCTTTAAGTCTCAGGGAGAGCAAATGAAAAGGCAGAGGGAGCAGAGGGAAATATTGGCTGCAACGCACGCACACACACTAAGACATGGACTATGTTGTGTTATCATAACACTGGAATTCTCTCAAAGAGAATTGCTGGGCTCAAGAAGGGCACATTCAGCTCACCAGTGCAAACAGCCACAGGAAGCGTGCCCTATACTGTTCCCATTACCAGTGCACAAACTCTGAAAAGACACCATCCACACAGTGTAGCTAATAGGGAATTTCAGAAAACTCTAAATAACACAGAGTTATAAAATTGATTATGTCAGCTCGGTGCCCATAGCACAGTGCTTATGATGCCAGCCACATACACTGAGGCTGGAAGGTTTGAACCGGCCTGGGCCAGCTAAACAACAATGTCAACTGCAACAAAAAAAAAAATAGCCGGGCGTTGTAGTGAGCACCTGTAGTTCCAGCTACTTGGGAGACTGAGGTAAGAGAATCACTTAAGTCCAAGAGTTTGAGGTTAATATGAGCTGTGTCACCACCGCACTCTATGGAGGACGACACAGTGAGACTCTGTCTCAAAAATTAAAATTGATTATGTCATATTCATAAGAACCAATGCTAAAAGGCAGCAAAAACAACTTAGATTGAAAACAGCAGTGAGAGAGGATTTCTTACCTATCAGATTAATGATTCATATTATTTCTAACATGTGGAAAAACAGGCACTTTCATCCTCTGATGTCAGGAGTATAAATTAGTAATAGCATTGTGAGTTCATTGTTAACACAACATTTTTTAGTTCAAAGGGTGTAGAAATGATACTGTTAGGAAATTCTTACAAAGATATTTTAACATATATGAGTATGGTGCTAAGTACATTATTGTCCCTAATGGAGAAATGATGATAAGAGAACTAAATTTTCATTACTGGACACTGGTGAGATAAATTTGGGGGCATCTACTTGATGAAATACCCAATCAACACACAGATGGAAATTATATTTTAAGTATTTTAAGATGGGCTTGGTGCCCATACTCAGTGGTTAAGGCTGTGACCGGGTGGCGGGTTCGAAAGCAGCGACAACTGCAAGAAAAAATAGGTGGGCAGTGTTGTGGAGGGCGCCTGTAGTCCCAGCTACTTGGGAGGCTTTTGCAAGATGATCGCTTAAGCCCAGGAGTTTGAAGTCGCTGTGAGCTATGACACCACAGCACACTACCAAGGGTAACAGAGTGAGACTCTGTGTCAAAAAAAAGTATTTTAAAATGGTATCATCAGCATGTATTTCCATGGAAACATGGTCACGATAAGGGCAACATCAGGTTATAAAGATCATAAAAATCTGGATCCACTTTGGCTGACCAAAATCTCCAACTATTTATGCTTATGGTTTAAAGCATTAGAACAATTATTTATTTAGTCCTCTCACATACATCTTTCTCTTCCGCATAGTAACAGGCTGCACTTTCTGGAGGACATCAGTATCCCTACACAATAAGAATGCAGCTTTTCCACTCAGATTTGCAAAAAGATCCACAGTTAGCTTGAGCCCCTCCCTCCCACCTTACTGCTCTGCAATGTTCACGCCGCAGTTCAGGCTTTGGTCGCTAGACGGCACCACCGTACTGCCCTTATCAAACTTCTCTACAAAGAGGCGTCTGTAAGGAACCAAAAAATACACAGCACCTCGCTTAATATCCAGTTCAACAGTCTACGTACGGAATGATTCTAATTTTGTCAGAATAAAATTTATGATGTGAAAGAAGATTGCAAAATCCTCTGCTCTGAGGCATCCATATTTTAACATGAGGTAGCTCTAGCACACTGGGCAGTCCTTGGGAGGTGGAATTTTTTCACATGCAGGCAGCAATCCTTCTGTATGCATCATTTTTCTGGTTTATAAAAGCATCACATCGTAAGGGCTCTCTAAATCTGTGATTGGGAGTCCATCCCCAGTCTGAACTGAAGATAAGGGTGTATCTGTGAGATACATTTGAGGTGCTGGAGCTAGAGGATCTAGAAACACACATACAAATACACACAGTTCATTTTTTATTTTATTTTATTATTTTATTTTATTTACATATTTATTGTTTTATTGAATCATAGCTGTGTACATTAGTTCAATCATGGGGTACAGTGTGCGGGCCTCACATACAATCTGAAATATTTTCATCCGCCTGTTCGACAAAACGTTCATGAGATTTTCTCATTTACTGTGTGAAAACATTTGTGTTCTGCATTTAGTAGGTTTCTCCTGACCCTTCAAAGATGCACCTCAAGTGTGATCCCACTCTTTATCCTCTCTCCCACCACCCTCTCCCTCCCCTTCCCTCCCTCTCCCCTTTCCCTGTCTTCCTGTGCAATAGTTGGGTTGTAGTCTTCACATGAAAGATATAAATTTGCTTCATATTAGGGTTGTATACATTGGATACTTTTTCTTCCATTCTTGAGATACTTTGCTAAGGTGAATGTGTTTCAGCTCCATCCATGTAAATATGAAGGAGGAAAATTCACCATCTTTCTTTAAGGCTGCATATTATTCCATGGTATACATGTACCACAGTTTATTAATCCATGTTATAAAGTGATTTTTGGTCTTCTGGATATACTCCTAGTAGAGGAATTGCAGGATCAAATAGCAGGTCTAGTTTTAGATCCCTGAGTTTTCTCCAAACTTCTTTCCAAAAGTAACGTATCAGCTTGCATTCCCACCAGCAGTTCAGAAATGTTCCCTTTTCTCCACATCCACATCCACATCTGTAGTTTAGATTTACTCACACTTTATTATGTAAGATAGATCACAACTATAGCCCAGGATGAAGAAGAGAAAGTGGGAAGAGAGGGTAGGAGGGAGGTTTGATAGAGGGAGGGTAAATGATGAGAACCCACTTATGGAGCATATTGTAAGGGTACAAGTCAAATCTTTCAAGTATAGAACATAAATGTCTTAACACAATAATAAAGTAAATGAGGTGAAAGCTATATTAATTAGTTTGATGTAAGCACTCCAAATTTTATAAAAAAATCAACACATTGTACCCCACATTTGCATAATTGTATTCATGATCTATGTGTATATGACTAAATAAAATGAAAAACAAAGGAAGAGATAACTCTAGAAAAGATGACACACATGTGAATACAAAGTGCCCTGAATACAAGCTGCTTTAAAGTGAATTGGGAAAAGAACATTTTAGGAAGAAATAAAGGTACATTGCATTGATTGCTCTGTTTAAGACATCTCATATGTTAAAAATTAGTATATGTTTATGTTACTCAACACTTTAACATTCAAACATAGAAATAATTTCTAATTATGTCTATGGAAGACTTCTGATTTTAAGTTAATTATCAATGATTTTGTATGTTTCATTATGTGAAAGTTTTAATAGTTCATATCCCACATTTATTGGAATAAATTTTTTGGCCCCTTACTCCTTTATCTCCCATTCTTAATAAAGGTCTAGAATTGGAACTAAGAAAATAGAGATGACAACGCCACCTGACTTCTAAGCAATTAAACTGACTCAGTATTGTAAGATATTCCTATGGCATTCCAGATAACTGAATCTTATAATGTCATGTAGGGTCTGATCTACATAGAAGGAACTAAGAAAAATAAGAGTAAACAGGTATTTGTACCATGTTGAAGCAGAAACTTCACTATGTGGTTGAGAATGGGAGTGTCCAAGAACAGGAGTGCTCCTTCAGCTTCAATGTCAGATAGAGTAGACCCCGCAGCCCAGCACAGGACTGTAGCTAGGGTGATATCAACTGTTTTCCATCCTTATGTAACACAAGCAAAAATATATAACTGTAGTTGAAATCTCTAAGACTTAAAAATTATTCACTAACACTGTCACTTAAATCTTCACTGAAATGTTCAGCTCCCCTGAGTAGACTGTTCAGAACCAAATGATGTCTCTCAGTTGTTCCTTTTTCAGCAATGTCTTTGAGTTGTAGCAGTTTTGACTTTTCTCTCTGATAACCAGAAAGGACAGCTTCTACCAATAGTCTAACACAGACATTTCCCAAAGAGAAAAATGTCTCCAATTTATAAAGAATTTCTACATCTCATTTCTAAGACAATCCCAATTTTTTTTTGGAGAAAAACATTGAACAAGAATGTCACAAACAAGAGACATTCAAATAGCAAACACAGGGAAAATTCTCAGCATCATTAGTAATATGGGAAATAAAAATTAAAAGTACACCAATACATGACTAGTAACCTACCTGAATGGAAAAAATAAAAAAAAATAATAATAGAATTTCCCAAATTGGCAAAGGTACAGTTTTAATTAAATTAAATTTGGCCTAAAATTGCCCTTATACATAGCAAACCACAACGTATCTTAGTATGTGAACAGACTACAACCTACAAGAAGCATCTTCTAACAAATAGACAAGTCTTGGCCAATCACAGGAGCTTAGTTTTCAGTCACTCCCAAGCTGAAAACTACTCACACTCCAAATAAGGCAAACACCAAGCTATAGCCTGCCTACATCTGGATGTTATTTCCACTTCATTCTATAAATGCTGCCATTGCTGGATAGAGCACTCTGAATCTTTACTGATTCAGGATGCTGCCCAATGATAAATAATCTCTTCACTCAAATAAATCCTATTAACATTAATTTAGCTGAAGTTTTTCTTTCAAGATTTTCAAAAGAAATGGTCTAGAGTAGATCCTCAGTGATCCCAGGAGCACTGATTGGCCAAGCAAAGGGACCTACCGGGGCTCATTGTGCTCATTGATCATCACAGCAACTGAGGGTTGTGAGCTCTCTCTCATATAACAGACTCCATGAATTCATATTTTGATGTCTCTAGTTTATTTGAGCAATTTTTGGACTATACTGGGTCCAGCATCAGATTGAATCTGATAACTAACTGGTTGGATCCAAACAGAGGACTCAGGTAGGTGCCTTTTGCTAATGGAGTCATCTCAACCTTAGGAATCTGAACACCACCTCTGGGACTCCAGCTAATTTTATGCACAAGAATTTTAATCCCAGAACTCGTGCATTTTTAAGAAAAAAGAAAAACTTAACCTTGCTAAAGGCGACTTAGAATTAAAATGATCACAATACAGAAATTTTAATTTAGATAAAATTGTCCTCCTGAAGGGAAAATTAGAAAATAAGGGATGAGAGATGCAGCAAAATCAATGGAATAAATTTTTTAATTAATATGAAGTTGTATCTAAAAGAGTAAATGAACCAAAGATCTTTCTCTTTAAAAGATGACTTAGAGAAGACAAATGAAAAAAAAATCTTAAAAGTCTTTTTCACAAATATCAAAACTTTAAATATAAAGTCAAAATTTTAGATATCTAAGAAGGACATCTTGTTCCATTGGCCAGAAAAATAATTTGGATTCAGATATTTTTTAATAAATTAGTTTGCATTATTAGATCTGGCACATGGACAATAGTTTACAATGAAAGGTAAAGAAAGTTAAGAGATCTATTTGTATCTGTATGCTTATGTATGTCTGTATAGAGACTTGTATTTATAAGATTTTTCTATCTCCTATGAGATAACTCAATTAAATTGTAAAGAGATTTATTTATTTATATTTGAGAAAAATTAGTGCGTACAAATGAAATATTCTCTCAGAAAAATGAGAGTTGACACAAATTCTTTTCCAGTGTGTGACTTGGGTAAACCTTGGTAAATAAAGAACACTGCTGGTTGGTTTGACTAACACAGGCGTGTCTTCAGAGTTTTCAGCACTAAATATAATAGAAATGTATACGTTTTCTTACCTAGGTTTACTGGTAAGATAATATTATGTTATCTCTATATTGCAAAATTCATCAGCAAATAATAATAATAAGAAAAAGAATAACTTAAGATTATGATTTCCCATTTAACAATTTCATCTTTACAGGCAATCTAAGCATAATTTTAATAAGTAAGTGAGTTAATAGACGCAAGTAAGATAACAGTCCCACAAAAAATTGCCATTCCTATACCTCCTATACCAGAAAGTATTTACGTTTTAAACAACAAGAATGAAAATTTGAGGGTGATGCAAATCTATATAAAAAACAATTTAATTCTCAGACCTCAACCAAAAAATAAATAAATAAATAAAAAGAAGGTAGAGCTGCGTATTTCAACCCACGCCATAGCAAACTGTTGTGCCCTGAAAGGATCTTAGGTGTGCCATGAAAATTTTTAAAGATCATTAATTAAATTACTTTCAAAAGGAGTTCAGGGAGTTCAAAGTACAGTACATATTCTTTTTTTTTACTCTTTTTTTTTATTGTCAATACAATTTAAGCGTGCTGCAGATGTTTGACATGAGAAAAAAAAAGTTGGAGAAGACTGAGATAGAGGTAACAGCTTTCCTCTTTTACAGTTTTTTATCACAGAGAAACTAAAGACATTGGGACTGACCGCAAACATGACGCTTACATGGTCTGGGACACATTGACAAATTGCACTAAGAGAACACGTATGATTCTACAAATTATGATTTACAGATTTGGGGATCTACAGATTGCAGGTGTGACGGTCTACAATCGCTTGCTTCCTACTGTCTGCTGGAAAAGAAGACGACTAAAGGTTTAAGTACTCTAATTAACATAGATAACTAAAATTACTACACATGAAAAGAAAAATAACTCTCTACGCAAGTGAGCAAGCAAGTTAAGGTGTGCGTTTTGTAAGAAAAAGCTCTAAGGCACAAGGGTGCTTTGTTCCGTTGGAATAAAAGAGTAATTTTTGTCCTAAAGTAGAATGACTGGTCCAAAATGGTAAAGAAAAACTATAGGACAAATTCCGAATGGATTAGAAAGTTGCAAGAAGTTTGTGAAAGATGATGTGTGCTGTGAAAGGAATTTTATGTGTGGTCAAGGTAGCTAAGATTAGAAGAACATTATAATTTTTTCTAAAAGTTAAAAATTAAGCATTCACATTACTAGTGCAACAGATGCAAAACTAGAGTTTGGCTCTGTCTTTTAAAACAACAATCTTTTCTTGGAATATTGGCCTCCCTTTTAATACTTGTAAAAAATTGTTTATTTTTTCCTACGCTTTAGATAATTGCCCTGGGAAACACAGAGTATGAATTTTATGAAAATAATTTCCTTGCTTCATGTTGGCTTTGTTAGTTTGTCACTTAAGAAATCAAAATCCTGGAGCAGGGTGAAGAAGAGGAGGCGAGAACAACCCCCCGGACTGACCAAAGCTCGACTGTCGCTGCATCCCCGCGTACAGCGCCTACGTCCCGCCGCCGTTGCCACCGTGTCCAAGAGAAAGGCTGAAGGGGAAGCTGAAGGAGATAAAGCCAAGGCCAAGGACGAACCACAGAGAAGATCCGCAAGGTTGTCTGCTAAACCTGCTCCTCCAAAGCCAGAGCCCAAGCCTAAAAAGGCCCCTGCAAAGGTTAGTGGTGACATTGGAAATAATTTTTACAGGAAG
>CAUYRH010009553.1:0-15685 GCA_963574655.1 Perodicticus potto | reverse complement strand
TCAGGAGGCTGAGGCAAGAGGATTGCTTGAGCCCAAGAGTTTGGGGTTGCTGTGAGCTGTGACATCACAGAACTCTACTGAGGGCCACAAAGTGAGATTGTGTCTCAAAAATAAAAAATAAAAAAAAAAAACAATGCTACTTTTCACCTTATTCAATAAGAACAAAGTGGGAGGCATCACCTTATCAGACTTCAAAAACAGACACATAGACCTATGGATCAGAATAGAGAATGCAGAGATAAAACTATCCTGATATTCCCACCTGATTTTTTTTTTTTTTAGAGAGTCTCACTTTGTCACCCACAGTAGAGTGCTTTGGTGTCACAGTTCACAGCAACCTCCAGCTCTTGGGCTTAGGTGATTCTCTTGCCTCAGCCTCCCGAGTAGCTGGGACTATAGGCGCCCACCACAATGTCCGGCTATTTTTTTGTTGAAGTTTGGCCAGGGCTGGGTTTGAACCCGTCACCCTTGGTATATGGGGCCGGTGCCCTACTCACTGAGCCACAGGTGCCGCCCCCCACCCGATTTTTCACAAAGCAGATAAAAAATCCACTGGGGAAAAGAATCCTTATTCAAAAAAATGGTGCTGGGAAAACTAGATAGCTCCATGTAAAAGACTAAAACAAGACCCACACCTCTCACCACTCACAAAAGTTAATTCATGATGGATAAAAGGCTTAAACCTAAAGCATGTAACTAAAAGAATTCTGGAAGAACATTTTGGGAAAAACTGTTATAGATATCAGCCTCAGGAAAGATTTTATGAAGAAGTTCTCAAAAGCAATCACAGCAACAACGAAAATAAACAAGTGGGACCTGATAAAATTTAAAAGTTTCTATCTGGCCAAGGACACAATCAGTGTAGTAAATAGACAGCTCACAGAATGGGAGAAAATATTTGCAAGTATTCCTGTGATAAGGACAGATAACCAGAATCTACAAAGAACGTAAGTAAATAAGCAATAAAAAAACTAAACAACCCCATTCAAAAGTGGGCTAAAGACATGAACAAATTTTTCCAAGGAAGATCTAATGGCTAACAAACACATGAAAAAAATGCTCAATATTGGGGGCACCTGTGGCTCATCGAGTAGGGCGCTGGCCCCATATACCAAAGGTGGCAGGTTCAAACCCAGCCTCGGCCAAACTGTAAAACAGAAAAATAGCCGGGCGTTGTGGCGGGTGCCTGTAGTCCCAGCTACTCGGGAGGCTGAGGAAAGAGAATCGCCTAAGCCCAAGAGTTGGAGGTTGCTGTGAGCTGTGTGATGACACTGCACTCTACCGAGGGCGATAAAGTGAGACTCTGTCTCTATAAAAAAAAAAGCTCAATATTTCTAATTACCAGGGAAATGCAAATCAAAACCACGACGGCTCTTACCCAAAAGTCATTTTATAGAAAGGACACCTGCACTTGAATGTTTATAATAATTCGCAATTAGAAAAGACATGGAAAAAAACCAAGTGCCCACCAATACAGGAATGAATTAATAAAATAGGTGCATGTATACCATGGAGTACTACTCAGGCACAAAAAAATGGTGATCTAGGTATCTTTTGTGACAATCTGGAAGGGACTGGAAACCATTCTTCTAAGTGAAACATCACAAGCCTGGAGAAACAAACACCTGTACTCAATACCAAACTGGAACTATATCAATCAACACTTAAGTGCACATATAGAAGTAAATCTCAGTGAAAATCAGGGGGCACCTGTGGCTCAAAGGCGTAGGGTGCTGGCCCCATATACTGGAGGTGGTGAGTTCAAACTTGGCCCTGGCCAAAAACTGAAAATCAAGCTGGGTAGGGAAGGAGGAGGGGATATGTAAATTCATACATATTGAGTACAGTGCACACTATATGGGTGAAAGGCACAGTTATAATTTTGACTTAATCTGTACAAATCAAAGCATGTAAATAAGACATTTACCCCCTAATATTCTAAAATTAGAAGCAACTTATGAATAAGACTGTAAAGAAAGAAAATATCTCTGTATAGCTATACAATGAATTTGTGTTTTAAAGTGTTATTATAAAAATGTGAATGGGCGGTACCTGTGGCTCAGGGAGTAGGGTGCCAGCCCCATATGCCGAGGATGGCAGGTTCAAGCCTGGCCCCGGCCAAACTGCAACAACAACAGCAAAAATAAATAAATAAATAAATAAAATAAATAAAAAGAAATAGTGCCAATATTATTTAAAAAAATAAAAATAAAAAAAATAAAAATGTGAAACAGATTTTTAAAATTAAAAAGTTTATAGGGGCCGGCCGTGCTGGCTCACACCTGTAATCCTTAGCACTCTGGGTGGACTGCTTGAGCTCACAAGTTTGAGAGCAGCCTGAACAAAAAGTAAGACCCCGTCTCTATGAAAAATGGAAAAACTGAGGCAAGAGGATCGCTTGAGCCCAAGAGTTGGAGGTTGCTGTGAGCTATAATGCCATGGCACTCTACCCAGGGGGACAGCTTGAGACTCTGTCTCAAAAAAAAAAAAAGTTTATAAATTAAAAGAATAAATGAAAGGGTGGTATCTATTTAAATAGCATTTTGTAGTTAAAAATATAAATAGCATACATAACATGGTTCAGTTAATAGGCTGGATATGGTGGCTCATGCCTGTAATCCCAGCACATTGGGAGGCCAAGACGAGAGGATCACTTGAGGCCAGAAGTTTGAGACCAGCCTGGGAAACAGAGTGAGACTTCCATCTCTAAAAAACAAACAAATTAGCCAGACATGGTGGTGTTTGTCTGCAGTCCTAGCAACTTGGGAAGCTAAGATGGGAGGATTGCTTGATCCTAGGAGTTTGATGTTGTAGTGAGCTATGATTGCACCACTGCACTCCAGCCTGGGCAACACAGTGAGACCCTGTTTCTAAAAACAAAACAAAACAAAACAAACCCTAAATATAAAAAATAAATGTACATTATATACATATATAAATATTTGTGTATATGTGTGTAGACACACACATACATGTATATACATAGAGATATATTACAAAGAATATGATTGCCTCAGGGGGTAGACATGTTAAGTGACTTTTATGTTTATTTTATTACATACTGCTTTCTTTTGAGCAGCTGTCATCATTATAATAATAAATAAATTCCTATTGAATTTAGCAAAACCTCAAGTCTACTACAATGGCTTGTCTGAAATACAACAATTTTCTAAAATTATTCTTGTGAAATTATTTTCAGAAAGTGATAATGTTAGATGTTTTTCATAATTTAAAAAATATTTATGGCATTTGTTTGCTTTGTGGTCTGTTTCTTGTACTGAAAAGACAAAGTTACTCATTAACTTGTCATCTTAAAAATATTTGTTTGGGGAATCTAAGGTCAAGCATTATAATTTCAGCCACCTCTTCCCTCCAACTTTCTGTGAACACTTATTGGCATCACAGTCCTATCATGTTCTCAACCCAGGGCACAGACAATGAAGTATAAGAAAATCACTCCACTGACCACCATACAGGAGAAGCAAGGGAATAGAGAGACAGAGAAGATGGATGAGGAAAAGCATCTGAGAAACTTTCTCTTGGAAAGTACCAGAGGAACCAGCATTACAGCATTACTCATATCACTATCTTTAATTCGTAGCCAAGTGGTCCTCATTTACTCCATCGTGCAAGCTAACCATGCTTGAAAATGAAATTGTAAATGAACAGCATTATCAAAGCCCTGGTGTTCTGTACAGCACTTCACTTGCATCAGATTTCACACAGAAGAGCAACTACAATGGATCAACAATGTAGACCTTCATCTAAAAAGGGTTCAGACCAGGCATGGTGGCTCACACCTGTAATGCTAGCACTCTGGGAGGCAGAGGTGGGTGGATTGCCTGAGCTCAGGAGTTCAAGACCAGCCTGAGCAAGAGTGAGACCCCTTCTCTAAAAATAGCCAGGCACTGTGGCAGATGCCTGTAGTCCCAGCTACTTGGGGGGCTGAGGCAAGAGAATCACTTGAGCCCATGGGTTTGAGGTTGCTGTGAGCTGTGATGCCACAGCACTCTACTGAGGGTGACAGAGTGAGACTCTGTCTCAAAAATAAATGAACAAAATAAAATAAAATAAAATGAGGGCCTGTGGCTCAACTGGCTAAGGCACCAGCCACGTACACTTGAGCTGGCGAGTTCAAATCCAGCCAGGGCCCGCCAAATGACGACGGCTGCAACCAAAAAATGGCCAGGTGTTATAGTGGGCACCTGTAGTCCCAGCTACTTGGGAGGCGGAGGCAGGAGACTTGCTTGAGCCCAGGAATTGGAGGTTGCTGTGAGCTATGATGCCACAGCACTCTATCCACGGTGACAGCTTGAGGCTCTGTCTCAAAAAAAATAAATAAATAAAATGGGTTCACTGACAACGTTAACACTGGATTAAAGCTCTAACTTAAAAAATGGGAATACAAAACTAAAATTCAAACTCACTAAAATTTTATTCTTTGAAGAGAAATGTTTGATTTTTTTCCCATTTTTATTATAAGAGTAATATATGCTAATTGTGGAAGATATGCAAACTATAAAAAAGCATAAAGAAACAGAAAAGCAAAACCCAGTTTTAATCACATTACTCAGTGGCAACCATAGTTAACATTATGGCATTTTTTTCCCAGTCATTTTGAGATCATACTGTTTAGAATTTTGAATGAATTTTTTACTAAGCATTAAAACATCCTCATTTCTCACTAACATTAGCTTTTTAATAAGTGTTAAGAAAAACATGTTCAGGCTTTCAATATCAAAGTAACGTTGAAATAAGGTTAAGAGATTATATTTGAACAATTTGTTCTTTCATACCACCATTGTTAAAAATTCCAAATAGATAAAATTGCATTTTAAATAACTTAAGAATAATCAAAGTAAGGACAAAAAAAGCAAAACACTGAAATCTAAACATGGAACTAGACAGTAATTTTAATTAAGTGGTCAGAGATTTCTCATCATCAATATTAGGGTATTAGCAAACACTAAGAGAATTTGTTACCATTAGACTTGCCCTATAAGAAATGCTTAAAATGTCTCAGTGCCTGTAGCATAGTGGTTATGGTGCCAGCCACATACACCAAGGCAGGAGGGTTCAAACACAGCCCAGGCCTGCTAAATGACAATGACAACTGCAACAACAACAACAAAAAAATCAGCCGGGAGTTTTGTCGGGTGCCTGTAATCACAGCTACTTGGGAGGCTGAGGCAAGAGAATCACTTAAGTCCAAGAGTTTGAGGTTGCTGTGAGCTGTGATGCCACAGCACTCTACCAAGGGCTACATAGTGAAACTCTGTCTCAAAAAAAAAAAAAAAATGCTTAAAATGCTCTAGACAAAGAACAGAACAATTGATACACCCCAGTAAAAAAACACCTGAGGCAGCGCCCATAGCTTAGTGGGTAGGGCGCCGACGACAGACACTCAGGCTGGTGGGTTCATATCCGACCCAAGCCAGCCAAACAACAATGACAACTGCAACAAAAAAACAGCCGGGTGTTGTGGCAGGCACCTGTAGTCCCAACTACTTGGGAGTCTGAGGCAAGAGAATCACTTAAGCCCAAGTGAGCAACCTCAAACTGACTCCACGGCACTCTACTGAGGGCGACAAAGTGAGACTCTGTCTCTAAAAAAGAAAAAAAAAAAACTGAAAGTAAAAACTAATCACTCTTATAAAACAATAACACAAGGGAGAAAGCAAAGCATCTAGGTAACAAGCAACATGATGACAAGAATAGTATCTCACATATAAATATTAACATTGAATATAAACAGTTTAAATGTCCCACTTAAAAAATATAGATTGGTGGAATAGGAAAAATAAAACCACAGACCAAATATATGCTATCTTCAAGAAAGCCATTTAACTCAAAGATTCTCATAGATTCAAGGTAAAATATTGGAAAAATTATTCCATGCAAATGGAAACCAAAAGCAAGCAGGAGCAGCTATTCTTTGATCAGATAAAATAGACTTTAAATCAACAACAGTTAGCCGGGTGTTGTGGCGGGCGCCAGTAATCCCAGCTACTCGGGAGGCTGAGGCAAGAGAATCACCTAAGCCCAGGAGTTGGAGGTTGCTGTGAGCTTGTGTGACACCATGGCACTCTACCGAGGGTGATAAAGTGAGACTCTGATTCTACAAAAATAAATAAATAAATAAATAAATCAACAACAGTAAAAAAAAGGCAAAGATGGTTGTTACATATTGATGAAGGGATTGATCAACAAATTATATTTAGGATATAAATTATATTTAGGATATAAAAATCCTAAATATATCTGCACCTAACATAGGAGCTTCCAGATTCATAAAACAAATAAAGAAAGAAATAAACAGTAACGTAATAGTAGTTGTGGACTTTAAGACTCCACTAAGAAAGCTAGACAAATCCTTGAGGCAGGAAATCAACAAAGAAACTATGGACTTAAATGGGTCTCTAGACCAACAGACCTAAAACACATTTATAGAACCCTCTATTCAAAACCTCCAGAATATACACTCTTCCCATTAGTACATTGAAAATCTTTCAACATAGATCATATATTGGACCATAAAAATATCTCAGCAAATTTTGAAAAATTGAAATCATACCATGTATCTTCTCAGACCACAGAATAAAACTGGAAATTAATTTCAAGAGGAACTCTCAAAATTACACAAATACATGCAAACTAACAACCTGTTGCTGAATGATGAAATTACAAAATAATTATATTTTTGCCTTGAATGACAAAGGCATCACAAGCTTCCAAACACACACTCTTCCAAGCATGAATCATGAAGAAATAGAAATCCTGAACAGACCAATAAAGAGTAGTTTGATTGAAAAAATAATCAATAATCTAAGAAAAAAAAGAAAAGCCCAGGACCAGACAGAGTAATAGCTAAATTCTACCAGACCTAAAAATAACGGGCACCTATGCTACCGAAACTGTTCCGCAACACTGAGAAGAAGGGATTCCTCCCTAATTCATTCCACAAAGCCAGTAACACCTTGCTACCAAAGCCAGGAAATGATACAACAAAAAAATAAAACTACAGACCAATATCCTTCATGAATGTAGATGTAAAAACCCTCAACAAAATACTAGTAAATCAAATCCAATAGCACATGAAAAGATAATTCACCCTGATAAAGTTGGTTTCATCTCAGGAATGCAAAGATACTTTAACATATGCAAATCAATAAATGTGATTCACTACATAAACAGAATTAACTCCCCAAACCAAATGATAATCTCAATAAATGTAGAGAAAGTATTTGATAAAATTCAGCACCTTTCTTGATAAAAACCCTTAACTACACATAGAAGGAACATACTTCAAAATTATAAAAGCCATATATGACAAAGTCACAACCAACATCATACTGAATTGGGAAAAGGGTAGTGTTCCCCCTAAGAACTGGAACAAGACAAGGATACCCACTGTCACCACTTCTATTCACCATAGTCCTAGATAATCAGGTAAGAGAAAAAAATATAGGGCGGCACCTGTGGCTCAAAGGAGTAGGGCACTGGCCCCATATGCCAGAGGTGGTGGGTTCAAACCCAGCCCTGGCCAAAAACTGAAAAAAAAAAAAAAAAGAAAGAAAGAAATATAGGGCATATAAATAAAAAACAGGAGATCAAACTATTTCTGTCTGCTGATATGGTTTAACATCTAGAAAACCCTAAAGATTACTCAAAAGACTCCCAGAATTGATAAAGTTTCAGAATACAAAATTAATGTATGCAAATCAGTCACATTTCTATACTCTAACAGCAGCCAACCTAAGAGTCAAATTAAGAACTCAATGCCATTTACAACATAATTAGTTAAAATAAAATAAAACACTTAGGAATATACTTACCTAAGGAGGTGAAAGAGCTCTATAAGGAGAGCTACAAAACACTGAAGAAAGAAATCACAGATGACAAATGCAAAAATATCCCATACTCATGGATCAGAAGAATCAATATTATTAGAATATCCATACCATCCAAAGTAATTTACAGATGCTATGCAATTCCTGTCAATATACCTATGTCATCTTTCACAGAATTATAAAAGCAATCCTAGGCTTGGCACCTATAGCTCAGTGGCTAGGGCGCCAGCCACATAAACCAGAGCTGGTGGGTTCAAATCCAGCCTGGGACTGCCAAATGACAACTACAACCAAAAAATAGCTGGGCATTGTGGCTGGGACCTGTAGTCCCAGTTACTTGGGAGGCTGAGGCAAGAGAATCACTTAAGCCCAAGAGTTGGAGGTTGCTGTGAGCTGTGACATGATGGCACTCTATCCAGGGCAACATAGTGTGAGACTCTGTCTCAAAAAAAAAAAAAAAAAATCCTAAATTTCATATGGAATTAAAAGAGAGCCTGAACAGCCAAAGCAATCCTTAAGTAGAAAGAACAAATCTGGAGGCATCACATTACCTGACTTCAAATTATATTGCAAGGTTACAATACCTGAAACAGCATGGTACTGATATACAAGTAGACACAGGACCAGTGGAACAGAATAGAGAACCCAGAAAGAAAACCACATACCTACAACCAACTGATTTGTTACAAAGCAGACAAAAACATAGACTGGGGAAAGGAAACCCTACTCAATAAATAGGGCTGGGTGAATGGGATAGTCTTAAGCAGAAAAATGAAACTTGATCCCTATCTCTTGCCATATACAAAAAAGAACTAAAGCTGATTAAGGACTTAAATTTACGTCCTAAAATCATAACAGTTCTAGAAGAAAATGTAGGAAAAATGCTTCTGGATATTGGCCTAAGGAAAGAATTTAAGACTAAGACCCTAAAGGCAAATGCAGCAACAACAAAAATAAATAAATGAGACTTAAACTAAAAAGTTTCTGTGTTGGATCCAGTCTGGGGTGCCACTTGTCGGGGTCTGGAACTGGCCAGATGTCTGCCCCGGTTTATCTATTGTCCAGACTCAGACCACCGTGGAATCTCGCTCGGGAACAATTACCCTTAGGTGCCTGAGGGCTATTCGCCTCAGCAGAAGGGAGAGAGAGAGAAAAAGTCTTAGTAGGAAAGTAAATCTTAGCTTAGCAGTCTTCTGGGCGAGACACTGGGCAGACGCCCTGCAGGCAGGAGAAGGGAAAGAGTCAGAGTGAGCTACTCCATAAAAGAATAGCATGCACACTTCTCCAATGCCTTCTCCTGCAGCTTCCTAGACTTAATCTCGTGGCTTTTTGCACCACAGGTGTAGAGATTGCCAAGCACTGATGTTCTCGTCTCTCGAGCTCTCTTAGGGAGCGTCAAATCCCTTCCCCATGCTCTTATCACCAAGGTGTTATAGTACTGAGATGTTACAGGTGTTTCTTATAATTACTGAGTGTTTCTGAGCTTAGCAGTTGCTTCTCCTTTCCTTAAGCTGTATGGTCTGCTACATTTCTGTACAGCAAAGAATAAAATAGTCAACAGAATAAACCTACAAAATGAGAGAAAATATTCACAAACTATGAAACATAACTGACAAAAGACTAATTTCCAGAATCTACAAGGAGCTCAAACAAATGATTAAGAAGAAAAAGACCCCATTAAAAATTGGGGGAAAAAACATGATTAGATTTTTTCAAAGGAAAATATACTAATGACCAACAACATATGAAAAAATGCTCAATATCATTAATCATCAGTGAAATGCCAATTAAAACCATGATGACATACCACCTTATACTGGTCAGAATGGCCATTATTGAAAGCCAAAAAATAATAGCTATTGTTGCAGGTGTAGCAAAAAGGAAGTGCTTATACACTGTTGGTAGGAATGTAAATCAATACCTCTATGAAAAACAGTATGGAGATGCATCAAAGAACTAAAAGTAGACCTGCCATTCCATCCACCATATCCCACTACTAGATATCTTTACCCAAGGGAAAAGAAGTCATTTGATCAAAAAGATGTCTGTGCCCTAATGTTTATAGCAGTATAATTCACAATTGCAAGGATGTGGAATCATTTTAAGTGCCCATCAACTGGTAAGTCGATAAGGAAAATATGGCATACAAGCGTGTATACCATGTAGTACTGCTCAGCCATTAAAAAGAATGAAATAACATATTTTGCAGTAACTTGGATGGAACTGGAGACCATTATATACTAAGTGAAGTAACCTAGGAAAAAAATACCAAATACCATAGGCTCTCACTTATAAGTGGGAGATAAATGATAATATGCAGTCACACCAAGTAAAATAATGTAAGTTGGAGACTCAGGGGAAAGCAGGTGAAGGTGTGGATTAAAAATTATGTATTTAGGCTTGGCGCCTGTAGCTCAAGCCGCTAGGGCGCCAGCCCCATACATCAGAGCTGGCGGGTTTGAATCCAGCCCAGGCCCACCAAACAACAATGACAACTATAACTAAAAAATAGCCGGGTGTTATGGTGGGTACCTGTAGTCCCAGCTACTTGGGAGGCTGAGGCAAGAGGATTGCTTAAGGCCAAGAGTTGGAGGTTGCTGTGAGCTGTGATGGCACAGCACTCTACCCAGGTTGACAGCTTGGGACTCTGCCTCAAAAGTAATATATGGATTTGGTTCAATATACACTATTCAGGTGAGGGGTATATTAAAAGCTTAAATTTTTCCACTATGCAGTTCATCCATATAACACAACCCCTCAAATAGACTTAAATGAAAAAAGAAGTAGGGTATTTGGGGGAAAATATTCAATACATACACACATATATATATACACATAAGTGAACACAATGTTAAATACACCCTTCAATGACACATCAGTGATTGAGGAGAACATAAAATTGCTATACAAATTTTATTTTCAGGCCAACTTTAAGGCATGGAAAGAAAACAAGATAAAAATCTGTCATGCATTTTTAGTTCCAAAATTATCCAATAGAACAGATCATTTAAATGTCAGGAAAAAAAGCTTTCTTAAACCTTCCAGATACATTGATAAATTGGATAAATAAGTTTTGCCTAATATTTTTGTTATTTAAGATGTATTCTTACATTATTAAAAAAAAATACATCCTGAGATGTTTTCTTACTGTATCAAAAAAAAAAACCACACACTTGTTAAACAATAGTATTATTCAATTAAGATGCAAAGCAAACTTATATTTGGATTTCAATAGTACATGTTCATCCTTAAAGATTCTAACTTGTTTTAAAAGCAAAGCCATCTGTCCTGTGACAGCTTACAAGAGTTTAATTATTGGAGAAATTTAAGTGGAATTTCTCCCTTAAATTTGCATCACGCTGAACTGTACAGAAAACATGATATTTGACTCTGATACTTCAATTTTACAAGGAAATTATACTCTCAAATGGATTCTGTTTTTGAATTTACTATTGAATTCAATATCATGTTCATTATTTTTCAATGGTATAAATCACTGTCTGTTACCTTTTACGTTAATAATCTATCATGTATTCATAAAGAAGCTATTACTTCTAGAATTTCCTTGCTCATGATTGCTGACTTGTTATCCTAATGATTATATATTTAAGTTTGTCCTATACTCCATTTTCAATATAAAGAGTTGTGGATCCCTCACCAATTTCGAGTCTTCAATGTCACTCTCTCAATGTGGCTCACCCCAAAGACCTCATTGTAAGTTGCAATGCCAAATCCATCCTGCGTACCTATTCCTCATCACTCAGCTTCACTTTGTCTCCACAGTATTCATCACTTTCCAACAAACCACTATCATTTTTTTAAATTTTTAATTGCGTAACATTACACATAAAATAAAATTTACCATCTTAACCATTTTTAAGTATACAGCTCACTAGTGTAAAGTACATTGTTGTACAACCTAACTCCACAACTCTTTTTATCTTGCAAAACAGAAACTGTACTGATTAAAAAACTTCCCCTTCTCTTCTTTCCTCCAGCCCCTGGCAACCATCATTTTATATTTTGCCTCTATGAATCAAACTACTCTATATACCTAATCAAAGTGGAATTTTTAAAAAAGTGCTTGTGCAATTTATTACAGTCAAATGAAGTTATATATTTGGAATCAATGACTTGAATCAAATCTTAAAAGACATGCCTATCAAATTTCCAGATGCCACAGAATTTGGAGGTAACATTATTACAAGAGATCATGGATATAAGATTTAAATTATCTCAGCAAGCTGGAATATTAAGTTAAACGCCAGGAGAACAAGGTTTCCAGCTTAGACCTGAACTTGTGTTCTCCCTAGGACTCATTCGTATAGGCACATGTCTAAAAGATCTATAAAGCAATTTGGCAGTAGGTCTAGATACAAAGAAAGGGACAGAGGTTCCTCATAGGAAAGAAATCACTTAAGGGATGTGTCAAGGCCTAGGGATAGTAATTAGGCTAATTATTAAGAAGAGAAAGATTCTGAGTATAGTAGCTTCATTAGTTCATTTGTTCATTCATTCAACAAATATGGAGCCCATACTATTTTCTAGACATTGTGCCAGCCACTGAGGGACATATAGGGAGCAAAACAGACAATGATCCTGTTCTAAAGGAGCTCATATGTATAATTGGGGAAAATAGGTAAGCCAATAGGATGTTAGTATTTAACCAAACTTATATAAGGCCTATTTTGTGCCAGGTTTTGTCTAAGCACTTTACATGTAGTTCACCTACCCAACAACTATGTGATGTAGGCACTAAATACTATCTCCCACTACAGGCAAGTCTGTTACAAAATAGTACACATATTAAGAGATTTGCAAAGGCCACCCCACTTGTTAATGGCATAGTCCACATGCTTACCGTGCCAAGCTGTCTTAGGTTGGAGATAGTGCAAGTCAGGTGATGAATTGTGACTCTCACAACTTTCTTTTAGGTAATTTAGCACCACCAGTCATTCAGCACTTGTTCACTCTCAATAAACATTTAGGGAAGGTCCTACTGTGTGGCTGGCACTGCACCGGGCGATGAGGAAACATTAATGAACAAGAGCAATTTAGTCAGACTGGGCACAGTGGTTCATACTTGGAATCCTAGCACTCTGGGAGGCTGAGATGGGAAGATCTCTTATGCTCAGGAGTTCAAAACCAGCCTGAGCAAAATGAGACTCCATCTCTACTAAAGATAGACAAAAATTAGCTGGACATGGTGGTGCATGCTGTATCCAAGCTACTTGGGAGGCTGACATAGGAGGATAGCTTGAGTCCAGGAGATTCAGGTTACTGTGAGCTAGGCAGAGGCCATGGCAGTCTAGTCTTGGCAAAATAGCAAGACTTTCTCTCAAAAAAAAAAAAGAAATGAGAAAGGTTTACTCACTGTTCCCCAATGGAACCTGTAGGCCAGCAGGGAAAGAAGATATCAAAGAAATTACATGTAAAGGGAAGCACAGAGAGTAATGGGAACAGATAGCCTGGAATCATGGCCCAAGTCAGGAAGCAAATGTCTGTATCATTCAGCTTGTCCTTTGATTCAGGCCCACTGGAGCTAGAAAAGCCCCCATGGGCCTTCTCCCTCCTAGAGAAAGATGATATTATATGTCATCTGTGTGAGACGTAGGGAACACAAGAGAAATTGTTTAGGGACCACAGAATGTATGGAGAGAGGGATTTCCCCATTAAGCCTACATCTGGGGAGATAGCATCAATCATATGGTGGCATCTGTGGTGGGAGGTAGTGTTAGTGTAACAGAGAAGCCAGGAGGTACCTTCTTAGCATCTTTGTGGACATGGACACTTCACTGCAGGGAGGCAGAGCACAAGCAGAAAAGTCCTCCAAATACCATAAGGAGAGGTCTGTGAGTTCTTATGAAGGATCACAGGAGAGACAACTTTGATGGGGACTGGGGGCAAGTAAAAACAGCTAAACACCACAGTCTTCTTTTTGTGATGCCTTTTTTTTTTTTTTTTTTTTTTTTTGTAGAGACAGAGTCTCACTTTATCACCCTCAGTAGAGTGCTGTGGCTTCACAGCTCACAGCAACCTCCAACTTCTGGGCTTAAGGGATTCTCTTGCCTCAGCCTCCCAAGTAGCTGGGACTACAGGTGCCCTCCATGATGCCTGGCTATTTTTTTTTTTTTTTTTTTGGTTGTTGCAGTTTGGCTGGGGCTGGGGCCGGGGCCGGGGCCCTACTCACTGAGCCACAGGTGCCGCCCGTGATGCAGTTTTTAAACCAGCTGGTATGGCCTAGGAAGGAGAAGTTAGAACAACATGGGTAATATAAAGTCCTGGCTTCGTGCTTCCTGAAACAATTGTACAATTAGAGGATGGGAAGGTATAGTGGTTTGGTGGTCCCCCAGAATATATGTTCATGCCCTAATCCCTGGGACTTCTGAATGTGACATTTGGCAAAAGGGTCCTTGCAGGTATAATTAAATTTAGGATCTTAAAATGAGATCATCCTGGATTATCCTGGTGGGTCCTAAATTCAATGGCAAGAATCCTTATGTGATACACACGAAGGAGAGATACTGGGAGTAAAAAGGAAGGACATATGAAGATATGAATAGAGACTGTAGTTATGCTTCTAAAAGCAAGGGCTCTGCCGGAAGCACCAGAAGCTGGAAGAAACAAGGAAGAATACTTATGGAACCCTCTGAGAGAGTGTGATCCTGCTGACACCTTGATTTCAGAGTTCTGGGATCTGAAATTGAGGAAGAATAAATTTCTATTGTTTTAAGTTACAAAATCTGTAGTGATTGTTACATTAGATATAGGAAAGTAATACAGCTTCCCATGGGTTGGCAACAGTTTATGTAAAAAAATATCTAGGCAAACAGTATGATGTGCCTAATAAAGAAAACAAATACAAACTTGGGCTGCCACAACAGAAACAGAGTTAATAATTGGGGAAGGTAATCACCGATCATCCAGCTGCAGTATTGCACTCTGCCATCTTCTAGGAGGGAAACTGATGAATGGGAGCCTAACCAGAGATAGGAGACCAGCATGGTGATAGTTCTGGGAAATTTGTCATAGAAAGGTATTAGTGATGGGGATCTTGGAAAAGGAATGGACAAACATGAGAGTAATCTTGTATGATGAAAGGCTGTCTTGTTATAGAGGAAGTCATCTTGTTTTGTATTGCTCCAGGGGGCAAAATTGGGCCCAGCAAATGGAAAGTAAAACAGAAGAGAATACTAACTGCAAAATATAAGAACTCAAAACATTGGAAGTATTTGAAAAGGAGAAAAGTATTTACTTTCTAATTTCGGAAACATGACATCTGGTCTTGCTTCTGCAGTTAATTGGTTGTGTGACTCTGGACATATCATTTCTCTTCTTTAGACCTTGGTTTTCTTCTGTGGAAAATTAAAGTGTTAAATTGAATTTTCTGGGAAAGCATGCAGTTTCTTTGATATTGGTCGCTTACCATTCTATCTTAGCTGTTTAATAAAACTGCAAAACCTGCTTTTATGTTTTACATCTACTAAGTGCCTAATATACAAGGTTGGACAATTAAGTTTGTGAACTCGTCCTAGAAAAAGTGCTACATACCTCACTGCTGAATATCACTATGATCACCAGATGGCCAAGGGGAGTACTTCAAAAATGACCACAGTGGCTCGGTGCCTGTGGCTCATCAGGCTAAGGCGCCAGCCACGTACACCTGAGCTGGCGGGTTCGAATCCAGCCCGGGCCTGCCAAACAACAATGAGGCTGCAACCAAAAAAAATTAGCTGGGCATTGTGGCGGGCGCCTGTAGTCCCAGCTACTTGGGAGGCAGAGGCAGGAGACTCGCTTGAGCCCAGGAATTGGAGGTTGCTGTGAGCTATGATGCC
>CAUYRH010009552.1:0-27739 GCA_963574655.1 Perodicticus potto | reverse complement strand
GTGCAGTTACAGGGAGAGATTTGGAAATTACCAACCAAGTAATCAAACTTGGCAACACCAAGAGTGGGACATATTAAAGTTACATGTCTCCCAGTGGGATGCACTAGGAGCTATACAATATCTCAAGTAGTATCCTTGCCAAAAGCATTTAATCTGAATCTAATCAAGAGCAAGGAATCAGACGTCTTGATAGAAATAGTCAAACTTCCCTCTAAAATAGTTATTTCCAATTAAACTCTCAAAATTTTTCCTATTTCTCTATTAGATTGTTTCTCATAATTCATGCTAATTAATTAATTTTAATGTGCAAGAGCTATTTGTATTTTAATAAACCTCTTTGTTCTTAATAGATACATCAATGTGGGCTTACTCCATTTTTTAAATTTGTCCTTCTGATCAAAGCAAGATGGCTGACTACAGACATCACTTACTGGACCATCTCAGAGGAAAGGATAGTTTAAGATAAAGGGGAGAGGAGAAAGGACACAGCCCAGGTATAGGTCAGAGGATAAGAATTAGAGACCCTCAAGGACCTCATGGAGGAAAACTGCAAAGCAGAGAAGGAAGAGGAAAAAAAGGGAAAAAAGATATTATTGAGGATTAAGCCCAGAGAGGTTCAGAGCCCAATGAAGGGGTCATGGGGGGAACACTTTCTCCTTCCCATACTCCTTTGCTGATCACTGAGCTACCAACTTACCTGGAAGATTTTCCATCCCCATGAGCCCAAACACTGCAGTAACTATGGAAATGTGTGGAGAACTTGCATGAGCCCCTCCAAGGAGAGTCACCTGAGAGGCTGGCTAGCTGGTTTTCTTTTGTTCAGATACTTATCTTTCCCTCCCCCGTGCCCACCCACTGCAATCAGGAGAGCAGTTTAAGCCAAGAATTTGGTGAATAGCCTCCTCTCCCCAGCTGGTGTATCCTCCAGTTTGAAGTTTCCATAGAAAGAAAGTGGAGTCCACACCTTTCCCCTTGATGACCTGCACATGGACCTGGGATGCCTTATTGGTAAGCTTCCTGCCTGCTGGAATTTCCCAGAGATGAATGCCAGTGGCTCAGATAAGCAGACCAGATCCTGTGTCCCCAGGACTCAAGTGAGTTGCAGAGGGACACAGCAGGGAGATTTGGGAGCTGGACTTAGGAGGAGAGGCAGCCTAAGTGGATGGAACTGACAGGAAAATACTATGAGGGTTTAAGACTAGACAATCTGGGGGCAGTGTGCATCCCCCCACAGGAAAGCTGTGCTGTTGGACTAAGGTGGGTCCACTGTTGGGCAAAGTGTGCAGGATGTTCAGGCAACCATTTGCAACTGGACACCAGAATGCAAGATAAAAAAGAGGGGCAGAGCTCACTCCCTATAGCCAGTTAGGGAATTGTGGCCCCTTCCTCACGAGGAGCCTTCCTGGTTTGGAGAGCCTGCCTTGACTCTCCTCCCAGCAGCTTTCCCTAGCAGCAAGAAAAATGACCTCGGAGCTTTGCTGAGGCTCAAAGCCACACTTTCAGACTAGAAAAGTGATAGGGAAGATCCCAGCCTGTGGTGCCATAGCAACCAAGTGCTATGCTTTGGGCTGCCTGTTGACAACCAGACATTGGTGGGCAGGGGTAACACCAGAAGAACAGAATTCACCCCCAACAGCAAGTGGGGGAATCATGACCCCTTCCTCATGAATAATCATCTGGTTTGGAAAGCCTGCCTTGATCTTCCTCCTATTAGCTCCCCATTGATGGGAAAACAACCTTTGAGCACTAATTAGGCTTAAAAAGCTTTCCAGGCTTGCCCAACCTAACTATACCCAACCTCATTACTTCACTCATCTCTGCTATGGTAGGGGACAAGCAACCCCCTGGGAGACACAGGGTCCTTCCAAAAGTGTGGGGCATTCAAGTGCTCCTACAGAGGGAGTAGGCTTATTAGAGGCAAAAAGAACATTTCTACAGTTGGCTCTTTCCTGTAAGCATCAAGCACTGACAGGGAGAACAACTCTATAGCTCATTACAGCATATATCAACTTGATCAAACACGGCTGAGTTTTACTCACCAGCATCACCCACTATCTCAGAGATTAAGCTGGGTGTCCCACTATACTTCACAGTGTTTGGAAGAGGTGAAAACAACAGTATAGAAGCAACCCAAAGAGACACTGCTTCTTAGAAGAGAATCAAAGTTATAGGCCACCTGATCTGTGAGGGATCTACATCTTCTATTATAGACTTTTGGGTTATTCATGGAGGAATGTCTCTGTTCAGAGTCTGTACAGAGACATTCTAACAGGATCAGTAGAGATTTGGTGCCTGCCAATCCCAGGTTTCTGCAATTAACACCATCCACTCAGAATCCAGTTTTCCCAAAATAGCCTTTGCATCACCCCTGTCAGGCCAGGGAAGGGTGTCATGACCTGTGATTGGGGGCTGAGCATGCCTCTTCCCCAACATGTAAACCAAATAGAGGAGGAGTGCTAGATACCACAGGAACCACTTGGGAAGCCTGGGGCTACTGCCTCAGTGAGTCCTAGGTGTTGGGGGAGAATTGTGGATGACCAGCAATTTCAGACTGCCTACACAGACCCTACCACACCGAGACAAACCTCCCTCCATGAAACTGGACATCACCAGTCCTCATGCTGCTGGAACAGCCTCCCTTATGGATGGCTCTTTCCCCAAATCCCCAGAGCCATCTTTGAAGCTTTCACTACAACTGAGTCTGAGACTCTGTTTCTGTAGCTGGGCCTGCAGCCTCACCGTTGATACTCCAGAATTGTGACTGGACTGGAAGACACCACCACTGAGTCCTCCCCACTACCACTGGGCCAGTAGAACTTCCCTAAGGCCTAACGCTTCACTAAGCTCTATCACTCTTGGACATGCATCAAGAGAGTCCCTAGCAAAAGAGAACAGGTGCTCTGGGATCCTACTAACCCAGAGCTGAGAGTAGAGGAGCCAGATGACAAGAAGGGAGGAAAAGAACCTGGGAAAATGAAAAATACCAAATAGCTTGACATCAGCAAGGATGGAGCTCGCACAGTGGAGCTACAGTAATGGACTCCATCTACAAGGAAATTGCTAAAATAATAGCAGTAAAATTCAGAATATGGATGGAAAATAAGATGAATGGAACTGAAGAGAAAGATGAAAACCAACAGAAAGAAACCAAAAAAAAATTTCAGGAAATCAACAAACAAAATGATCTCCAGTTTCATCTAGACCAGTGATTCTCAACCTGTGGGTTGTGACCCCGTTGTAACAATGAAAACACATCCCAACAGCGGTGCCTGTGGCTCAGCGAGTAGTGTGCCGGCCCCATATACTGAGGGTGGTGGGTTCAAACCTGTTCCCAGTTGAACTGCAAAATGAAAATACATTGCATCGCAACATTAGGAAGGTTGAGAACCACTGATCTAGAGTATTGCAAAAGTTATTAATTCATCTTTTTATAACTGAGTAGTATTCCATGGTATAAGTATACCACATTTTATTAATCCACTCATGAATTGATGGGTACTTGTGTTGTTTCCACATCTTTGCATTTGTAAATTGTGCTGCAATAAACATTCAAGTAGAGATGTCTTTTTGATGTTAAGTCTTCCTTTGGGTAGACACCCACTAGTGGGATTGCTAGGTCACATAATAGATCTACTTTTAGTTCTTTGAGGAATCTTCATATTGTTTATCATAGGGTTGTACTAATTTTCAGTTCCACTAACAGTGTATAAGTTGTTCTGCACTCATGCTAGTATTGTTTATGGATGTTTAATTAGAGTAATTCAAACTGGGGTACAGTGATATCTCATTGTGGTTTAAATTTGCATTTCCCTGATGATTAGTGATATTAAGCATTTTATCATATGTTTATTGGTCATTTGTATATCTTCTTTTGAGAAGCTTCTGTTCATGTCTTTTTTCCACTTTTTAATAGGGTTGTTTGTTTTTTTTTTTCTTGCCAATTTGCTTAAGTTCTTTGTAAATTCTGGATATTAGCCCTTTTATTGGATGTGTCGCTTGGGAATATTTTCTTCATTCTGTAAGTTGTCTATTTGCTCTGTTGATTGTTTCCTTAAGTATGCAGAAGTTTCCTTAGGTATGCAACTTTCCCAGTATGATTTATTCAATAGGGCTCATTTTTCCCAGTGTGTATTATTCTCTTTTTGTTGAAGATCAGTTGGTTATAGGTAGATTGTTTTATATCTTTGTTATTTGTTCTGTTCCATTTGTTTATGTCTCTATTTTTAAACCAAAACCATGCTGTTTTGTTTGCTATAGCCTTGTGGTATAGTTCGAAATCTGGTAATGTGATGCTTCCAGATATGTTCTTTCTGCTTAAGATTGCTTTGGTCACTGGGGCTCTTTTCTGGTTCCAAACAAAGTGTAGAATTATTTTCTAGATCTGTGAAGTATGAATTTGGTAATTTGATGGAGAATACGTTGAATTTGTAAATTAATTTGGGTTGTATGGACATTTTAACAATATTGATTCTATCTATCCATGAACATGCTATATGTTTTTCCATTTGTTTGTATCCTCTGTGATTTCTTTATTCGGAGTTTCATAGTTTTTTAATAGAGATTTTTCATCTCCTTGCTTAAATATGTTTACTAAGTATTTTATTTTCTTTGTAGTTGTTGTGAATGGTATTGAGTTTTTGATTTGACTCTCATCTTGACTATTGTTGGTATATAGAAATGCTAACCCAATGAGCAATTTGGCTATGTCCAAATTGCAGGCTGCTATTTATTGCTGTATTTTACAACAAGTTGGTAGTGACACTGTGTTAAACAAACTGTAGAGTAGTTCTTAGTGCTCTCCTAAATGGTTCTTGTCCTCCTGGGCCTAAAGCCAAGTAGTGACATGCCCTTCCTCCTCTGGTTTTTGGGGCAACCTATGACCCTTGGAAAGGTTTCCAGTTCTTTACAGGGATACATAATTCACTCAGTTTGAGAGACCCAGATTTCCTCTTTTCCTGAGCACTGGAAATAAACACTTGGTCAATGTGACAGGCTCTTCTTTCATCCCAGAAGTAATTATATCAACTTGACTTTGTGGCCTCAGGGTGGGGGCTGTGAGAGAGTAATAGGTTTTAAACTCCAATTCTTTTCAGCTGCTGGCTAGGATTACTGAATGGAGATAAATAGAACCCCTTTGCTATTTTTATAATTCTCAGCTTTGATGTAGGTTTAGATTTGAAACATCTGAAATTTCTCTAGAGATGACATATAAAAACCTACCATGAAAAGGTACAGAAAACATACCTTTGCTTAAAGAATTTGTCTCTGTTTCTCTCCTAGACAGCATTTGGGGAAATGATCTTCTCTATAATGTTTCATTATTACTGATCATTCCGTATGCTTTCCTGAGCATTTGTCAACAAATTGCTCCAATAAAAGTACTTGTAATAAATCCCATGTGTTCTGTGGATTCATTGCCTTGTAGGTACCATCCTTCTTAGATATATTGCAGTTTGGTGGTTCAATAACTTTGTAATTTAAACTGTAACGAAAGAGGGAAGGAAACAGCCTCATCTCAAAGTAATGACTTAAAGCTACTATTCTGAAGGCCCAAGAGCTTCGTGGCTCTGTTGTTTCTATCTTGTTTCTGTGCTCATTAGGGAGTGCTCGAGTTAAGGAGGGGATGACTAAGTCTGAGAACTCTCTCAAATAAGGAACTGTGGAAACAACTGTGGTTGTTCATGTTGGAGGAAAAAAGACATAGGAGACACATTTTCAAAGTATTCAAATACTAGAAGGAATATCATTAAGAGGCAGCAGGGATGAATGGTAAGCATTGAAGGGAAGATACAAAGGGGCAGGTTTGAATTTAACAGAAAAATATATTTTCTATCACTGTCCAATAGTGGAAGAAATGGCCAATGCCAAAAATATCCAAGTAGAGGCTGGATAACTCTCTCCTGGGGTTATGATTTGTTCTTCACCAATATCACTTGTCAATTTTAAGAGCCAACTTATTCATTAACTCATTCAAATTAATTCATTCATGTATTAATTACTATTGAGGATCTGTTATGTACAAGGCCCTGCCTAGATACTGAGGAAGTAATGTTGAAGGATAATAGATGTGGCAGAGAGAGAGAGATGATGACCAAATAATCAAACATGGAGTGCATGACATTTAACCAGAGTGTGCCAGAAAGGGATGGAGTGTGGTCTTATGAGAGCCTATGACAAAGGGACCTCTCTAAGCTTGGTAGTGGTGTGGTGGGGGTTGTCACGAAAGCATTCCTGCTCATGAGATGCTTGAGTAGAAAGGTAGAAGATAGGTAAGAGTGAATCTGGTGTGGCAGGAAGCAGGGGAAGAGGAGAAAGCAAAGAAGAGGTTTCCAAGCAGCATGTAAGCAGCTCTCTGGAAGGAGGGATCATGGTCTGAGTTTCTTTTCTTTCCTGGAAGTAAGAATGACCTGAGGCTCTTGCAAAGTATACGACCTTAGAGGCCCTTCCTCTAAAAAGTGTTTTCTAGTAGGCTCAGAAATGTTAATTTATTAAATACTCAAATGATTCTTATCAGTATGGATTTTTCAGACTGGACATTAGAGGAACTAAAAGAAGGCCTTTGTGGCTGAAGCATAAAGGTTGTGGATTGTGGGGTGATGGCAGGCTGTGCTAAGTGTATTTGTCTTTATTCTGAGAAAGATAGAGGGTTTGTAGAACCAGAACCTACAAATTGATCAAATTGAGGGGATTCTTTCTTATACATATAGCTTCTTCTTCTTCTTTTTTTTTTTTTGCAGTTTTTGGCCAGGTCTGAGTTTGAACCTGCCATGTCCAGCATATGGGGCTGGCACCCTACTGCTTTGAGCCACAGGCACTGCCCAGCTTCATTTTTTTTTCTCTTCATACAGGAAGAAAAATGGTTGACCATACATAATAGGGACATGTTGAGCAAGTATCATCAGAGTTTTTGAAGAAAAGGGAGAAGTGAGAGAGCTCGTTTGTTAGGAAAATTAGTAGGATTGATGGGCAGAGCTGAGAGTTCACTTGAGTTTAGTGATTCTGGATTTATAGAGGTAAAAATTTGCTGTGCTGTGTTTTTCTCCAGCAATTATCAGAGGTTTAAGTTTTATCAGAGAGAAAGCTCAATAGCAGATTGATCCTAGGTTAGATGTGACAAAATACAAAGGCATAAAGGAATTTGGGGTATAGAAAAAAGTGATCTTGAAATGAAGGATTATGGCATGTAAATTGGATAAGGAAGGAAGTGAAGAAGGGAACAGGCTGAGAGATTGCTTAGCATGGGAGAAATAATAGGCCAGAGGTTTTGATGAAGCAAAGTGAAAATTGTTGGAAGTGATCAGTAGAGAGACAATGTTGTGGTTGGCAGATTATATGCTTGCAGGTATGATTTGAAGACAGAGCAGTTTTTCATACTATTGATGTCCATAATATTATTGAGTGCAGCTGGGTTTCCTGGGGTTGAGTGAAGGAAAAGGTACTGGAAAAAAGATGGCCAAATAAGTGAGAGAGATAATCCTTTCATCCCTACTGCTATGATTTAGAAGAATGTGAGAAGGAAGCAGGGGATTTTGCTTGAATGTGTGACATATTGTTTTGCTTTCACTCTAGTAGTCAACGTGAGGGTGACTTTGGGTCAGAAAGCTAGGTATGTTACCAAACTAAGGTCTGCTCGCCTGATGCAGTAAAGCCAGAGATTAACACTGAGATTTGCTGTGGGAAGGGCATTTATTGCGGGGCATCAAGGAAGGAGAATGGGTCACTAATACTTGAGAATGGAACTCCCCAATGGCTTAAAAGCAAGGGTTTTTAAGAAAAGGAGTATATTTCAGGAAAGCATAGATTGTAAGCAAAATCATAAACCAGTATGTGGAGATTATACATTGGTTTGGTACACAAAGAGGGGTCGTGAAGCCAGAGCATGCAGGTCACAAGTGGATTCAGAAAATATTTTTGATTACCAGCTGTTTAAAGAAGCAAGTCCTTTTCTAAACATTTGGGGTTAGTGGAAAGGAATATTAAAGTGTGGCCTGTGGTATGACCCTCTCCAGGCTCCTCAGGAAGAAATTTAGAACAAGGAAAGGTGGTCAGAGTTCCATCCTCAGTTCCCCCTTATCTGAGGTCTGCATGATCGCTGATTGTGGTCAGCATTTTCCGTCCGATGGGGGTTTCTGGAAAAAGCTCCACAACATATGTTAAAATGTTATCTTTTAGTTTCCGTAGGGAACCAAAGTATCTTGTGATTCTGACTTGTTTGGGAGACTTTCTACTACTTTCTTGCTTATCAGGTCCCTCATTTACTTTTTAAGGCTTGCAAGCTGCCTGGAATTTCCCGTGAAAGGACTCAGAGGTTTTATTTTATTTTTATGCTTTGTGGGGTGGGGGCAGCAGGCTCCTAAGGGAGGTCCCTACTCCATCCCAGGTAAAATGCTGAGAGTGGCTAGAGGTTGATGGAGATATTGAGAAACTGGGAGACAAGACACTGAGAGGGAAGAAAAAGAAATAACAACTGAAAAATAAAAAGAAAGCCAAGCACACCCGGTAATTGAGGTGAGACAAGCTAGGCAGGAGAGCAAATACAGCATACTTGTACTGAATGAGTCACTTTGCTTTGGCTCAACCTGAACTGTGTTATTTCCTGTGACCATGACGGAAGCAATCCAGGACAAGCCTTGCTTGCAGATGATAGACAATGAAACAGCCAGGGATAGGAAAATATCAGTGCTTAAAAACATATGGTCCTTTGTCTTTGAAGATGGCCCCATTATGCTTTCAACTTTACCTTGGGATTTGAGGCCAAAAAGAAGAATTTCTTCCTTCCCTGGTGGTAGCTTATTATCCTATATAGCCATCAGAAAACAGAATTGCAATGCTTCACAAATCCAGAAGTAACATTTATTTAAGGATCCATTAGGCAGGGACTGAAAACCAAATAAACATACTTATCCTACCCTTGTGCAAAACTGCTGCATCTGAAGCTGGAATACTGCATGCATTTTAGAAAGATACATTTCAAGAAAAATATGATGAACTGGCTTAAGAAATACTGAATTTGGATCCAAGTTAGAGGGTGACTAGTTGTTGCTGCCCTTATTTGGCTGTGCCTCATACTGTAGGCTGAGAAGTCCCTATAGCTAGCTGGGTGGGCCCATCCAGAGATGCATCCTCTTCTAGATGATACTCTGATACCTAGGATGGTCTTGACCTACCTTCAGAGCTTAGTTGGATCTGTTGCCTTTGTCTTTGCTCCTAAGGACAAGATGGTACCACTGGTGGGTACATCCTAGCCTGAGTGTTGAACAAGAGGTGGAAGTTTGTGAAGGCTGCAGTTGGGATGTGTATACATGACCTGGGTGTCCACAGGCATGAAAGTATGGAAAGGAATGGGAGCGAGGAAAAGAAGAGAAGGTTGCCAGGGTCTCAGGCTAGGGGCCGAAACCAGTCTTTGCACTGCCAAGGTCTGTCACAACTCTGAGAATCAAAGAATTCTAAACTCAGACCTGGCCTTCCAGGTTTTATTAAGTTGTATTTGTTAAGGTAGGAGAGTAACCTTACCTATTTTATTAGTAGTCTGTTAGCTTGATTCATTATATATTTTAAATATTTAGATATATGATATGTGGCCCTTCATATGTACTCTTGCCTAGGGCCCAAATATTTGAGACAGGTGTGAGCTTTTGTGTACAAATCCCCCCAAGTTTATGTAGTCCTCCATGGGAGTCCTGTCTTACACCTATCAGTTTATTTATCTGTCTTACCTCGCAGAAATTTTGCTCCTTAAATCAAGCCCTATTTATCTTAAAAAACTCTTTAACATGTAGCTGATTGTCTCTGGGCACATAGTAAACATCTGATAAATTCTTGCCAAATCAGTGAAGAATTTACTGGGTTATACAGTCATGGATGTTCTCTGACTGAGGCAATTCTACGAGAGATCATTTTTTCTATTCCTAAAATCCCAAGGTCTCCTCTTCTTGCTTAGTCCCTATAAACACTGTATGTTTTTCCTTCACAAAACTCATTTCCCTATTCTATGTTACATGTGATGTGAGAGCTGGAGAAAAAAAATTTATGCCTAACAAGTGAGAAAACTTACTCTTTGCAAGAGAATTGTCTTTGTTTGGAAAAATATCATAAAAATCTACTTTGGTCTACTTGACAAAGCCTGTGGGACTAAATGCTGGTTGGAATAAAGACATTACAAAGAAAGAAAAATTATTTTGCTAAAGAGAAGATGAAGCATTTGGAATTCTGGAGGGCAATCTGGCAGGGAGGAGGAAGATAGGAGGGGAATCAGCAAGACAGAAGATTCAAGGGAACATGACCCATCTGTGCAACCACCTCCACCCATCCAAGTAAAGATTGATAAATTCCCAAGTCATATTTAGTGTGATTTCACCCTTCTCCCCACCTTGAAACTGAGGAAAGAAAGAAATACATTTGACATTGGGATTATATGAGGGAGGACAGAGGCAGCATGAACCCCAGAGATTAAGATTACTTGGAAAATGAAATATTTGCTTTGTGGAAAATTTGCAGGACTCTCAAGGAGGGTTTGGGATGTCCATGGACTGCGGATGTGGAAAGAATTCAAACTGATCTCACCTAGGTTATGTGGTGCTCATATCCTTGAACTTCCCATTTGAGTCCTCTTCCTCCTGTGGTACTAAGCCCCACTTCCTTCAGGGCCTTGTGACAATTTGCTATAAATGCCCCCAAATCCAAGTAAAAACTGCTCCTGTTTTGAAAAGAGGATTCAAATGAAGTCTAAGCCCACCTCAGAGTACACTCCTGGCTATGTAAACCTCTTTTTAATTTATTAGAGTTTTTTATTTATAAAAATAATTCATGTTGTAAGAAAATTTTAGTGCAAACATTCATAAAGTCAATAAATTAAAAATATTTGTATACATCTGAAAATGTACATATTTGAGAATACATATTGCTTGAGCCCCAGAATTTGAGATTGCTGTGAGCTTTGAGGAAATCATAAACCAATATGTGGAGATTATACATTGATTGGCTTTATGAGTTAGGGTTATCACTATGCTTTAGGGTTCTTTGGAAGGAACAAAACTTATATGGGTAAATTATATGGAAAAATAATTTATTGGAAAATATTTTAAAAGATTATCTCTGTAGAGGACATATAAGAAGGTCCATTGATGTACTAATGAGTATTTCTTCCCTAGGGAAGAACTGAAGCAATGATTGCAGAACAAGGTAAGATTTTTCTTCTTTTTTTTTTACTTAAGACAGACTCTCATTTTGTTACCCAGGGTAGAGTGTTATGGCATCATAGCTCACAACTTCCTCAAAGCTCACAGCAACCTCAAATTCTGGAGCTTAAGCAATGCTCTTGCCTCAGCCTCTCAAGTGAGCTGACACCACCCACAACACCTGCCTCTCACTCTTGCTCCAACTGGTCTCACAAGGTAAGATTTTTTGTTTGTTTGTTTATTTATTTATTTTGTTTGTTGGTTTTTGAGACAGAGTCTCACTAGATTGCCCTCATTAGAGTGCTGTGTTATCACAGCTTATAGCAACCTCAAACTCTTGTGGTCAAGCAATTCTCTTGCCTCAGCCTCCCAAGATTTTTAAAGGATAGAAATCAGAGCACTTCTGGGTTTTGTGGTAACAGGAACACATGGATCTTCTTCAGGGCCCTGTCATGGGCTACATAAGCCCTACCCCTTCATGTTTATATTAAGGGGCTTTTGAACCCCCAGGAAAGTGTAAGCTTTCCTAGCTTTGACCTTGAGCTTGCCCCTTGGCCAGGGAAGCTTCATTAACAGAAAGGAGATATTGTATTATCAGAAGTTGAGGGAATGGATTTGTGAAACAAAAAAACTTCAGGTGTTCATTATAATTTTTCAAACGTCAATATGTCATGGATATTCATTTATAGAAACACATATGTATCTAACCTTTTAAAACGTGCAATAGATGTCAAAACCTCTCTTATTTAGTTTTATTTCGATGGACAAATAATAATTATATATATTTATAATATATAAATAGTATATAGTATGTTATTTCAATACATGTATATGTGCACTGTGCACTGATAAAGTCTGGCTAATTGGCATATCTAGCACCTCAAGTATGTATCACTTCTTTGTGATGAAAAGATTTAAAACCCTCTTAGCAATTTTGAAAAATACATATTACATTATTAACTATAGTCACCTATGGTGCAATAGAACCCCAGAAATTATTCTTGTTTAGCTATCACTTTGTACCCATTGAACAACATCTCCCCTTTCCCTGTCCACTCCCCTCCACCCCAGCCCCTGTTGACCACCATTCTACTCTCTACTGTCTGTGAGGTCAACTATTTCAGAGTCCACACGTAAGTGAGATCATGCAGTACTTTTCCTTCTATACCTGGCTTATTTCACTTAACATAAAGTCCTCCAGGTTCATTCATGTTGTTGTAAAGGACAGAATTTACAATGCTAAACAGTATTTAATTGTACTTATACACCACATTTAAAAAAAATTCATTAATCCCTTGATGAACACTTGGGGTCATTTCTGTATCGTGGCTATGGTAAATAATGCTGCAAAGAACAGGGGCATGCAGACAGCTCTTCAGCATACTGATTTCAGTTACTTTGACTAGATACCCAGTAGTGAGACTGTTGGATCCTATGATATTTCTATTTTCAGTTTTTTAGGGAAAACCTTTCAGAACAGGGAAAATTATTTTGGTGTTTCTTTTGATATGATTACCTTAGCTGATTTTAAAGTATAGGGTTTTTAGTTAGCCCTTTGTTTTCACACGCTTTGCTGACCTCAGAGCCTGTAACACAGCCCATAGGGCTTAAATGAAATTGAAAATGGACCTATTCCTAAAAACCACATTTGGATGTGGAATCAACCTCTTGGAATAAAAATCAGTTGGCCTCTGGGTTCAGGGACTGTTGATTTTATATTCCAGGTGCAGTTACAGAGAGCTCAATTTGCAAACTTTAAGCTGCTGGTTATTTCCATAATAATAGCTCTCATTTTTTAGGGCCCTACCATGTACTACGCATATTACCTACTTTATCTCTACTCCTTATTGCAAACTAGGAGTTAATTGCTACCATGCTCTAGAGACTTAGAACATGAGGCTCAGCGAATGTTAACCCATGGCTGACATCACACAAGAGCTGAACTGGGATTTGAAATCAAGTTCATTTGACCTTACACACTTGGCCCTTCCCATGCTTCCATGCAGGTGTTGTCAACCCACTAGCAGTTCTACCTGAGCCTCTTCCTCCAGATCCCTGTCAGTGTTTCTGCCTCTAACCTTACACTGCCAACCCCTTGGAAAACACAGTTTTTTTACAGTTATCATTAACTTCCTCATCACTGTGCTTTGCATAAAGTAGATGTTCTTTTTCTCTCATGGTCACAGTCCTTCTCTGTGCACACTTACGTGCACATTTGCATGCATACACACACCTATCTATGGCGGGAAGGGTGAGTTGTTTTAAATGATACTGATAGCTCTTGGGGCTTTCTAGGTTCTGATATGCAAATTTCTTATTTATTTTATTTTATTTTTAAAACTACTTTGTTGCCCTCGGTAGAGTGCTGTGGCATTACAGCTCACAGCAACCTCCACCTCTTGGGCTTAGGCGATTCTCTTGCCTCAGCCTCCTGATTAGCTGGGACTACAAGCAGCCACCACAATGCCTGGCTATTTTTTTGTTGCACTTTGGCTGGGGCCGGATTCAAACCCACCACCCTCAGTATATGGGGCCAGCGCCCTACTCACTGAGCCACAGGCACCACCCTGATAAGCAAATTTCTAAAGCTAATTACTCAACAATTCCTTCATGTGGCAACTGCCTAAATAAAAAGATTGAACACTTGAATGGTCCCTTTCTAAAAAGCACAGCAGAGGCAAAACTTAAATCTCTCTGAAGCAACTTCAAATGCCCCCTCAATAGTTGATTCAACTTTGCTCAGGCTCAGAGGGAGAATAAATGAGGCTGAAGAGTCTTGAAAAACAAACACTTATAAGTATAGAAAGATTTCTAGAAACTGTCAAAATTCTAATGTATGCAAGTAGAATAAGTTTTTTTGCAAATGAAAATGAAGTGGGTGATGGGGGCAAGAAGAATGCCAGTAGAAGCCAAACCAGAGGAAAGGTCAAAATGCTCATGGCTTCCCTTGCTCAGATACAGAGGGTTGGAAGACAGAAGGAAGGCACCACCCTGGGGAAACTGAGCAGACAAATGACAAGGAAGGTCATATGAACAGAAGTATCCAGACAAAAAATGCCCTTTAATGCACTTGAGTTCTAACTTATAATGCAACCTTTCATCTCTCACTTTGAAATAATTTTTTAAAAGGAAGGTTTGCATAGGGGAATGGAAAATGAAAATTGAAGAATTTTTTTTGAATGAATCAGAACTAAAATCTCTAATAGTTAAAATAAAGGAATCTGGGTATGTCGGGGGGTCAAGAGAGAGATAGAATTATTCAAATTTATTATTCACTCTCTACTGAATATGTTAATAAAGACAGGTCACTAATAAATTCTATAGAAGTAATTCTGTTCATTTAACCAAGGGGCAATTGGTTGAACTGCCTTGGTTTATCTAATATTGAGTTCATTAAGGTACTTAAAAAGGTATTTTTAAAAAATCCTGCAAGTTAAATGTTTTTTTTTTTTTTTAATTAGAATGAGGATACTTTATCTTAATTTCCAAATGATGGCTTTCAAACTATCCTGGGTATAAGGACCAGCAGGAAAATTTGATTAAACTTTATCGTCCCCATGCCGGAGTCTAAATCACTTGGGTGGTGGTTTGATCCTGGACTCTGCACTTTTTTTTTTTTTAATTTAAAGTTATTTATTGTGAGGGTACAAACAAACAGGTCATGATTTTTGAATTTGTTAGGTAGAATCCCTCTTGTAATTGTGTCCCACACCCAGAAGGTATGCCATACACCCTAACGTTGTGCCTTTTAATTGGAAGCACACCAATCTTCTCCTCCTGTCTCCCTTCCCTTGTTCCTCCTCCCCCAACTTGAATAGAATTAAGTTTTTCCTCCTATGTGGGTGTTAGATCCTCTATTGACTTCAAAATAAAATTGAGTACATTGGATACTTGCCTTTTCATCCTTGCAATAACTTATTAAGAAGACTGTGTTTCAACTCATCCAGGTTAACACAAAAGATGTAAAGTCACCATTTCTTCTTATTGCTGAATAATACTCTATGGTTTATATACCACAGCTTGTTAATTCATTCCTGAGTTGATGGGCATTCAGGCTATTTCTACATCTTGATGATTGTAAATTTAGCTGCAATAAACATTCTAAAGCAAATGTCTTTATGATAAAATGATCTTTTTTTCTTCTGAGTAGATGCCTACCAGTGGGATTATGAGGTCAAATGGGAGGTCTAATCTGAGTTCTTTGAGACTTTCCATACTTCTTTCCAAAGAGGCTGGATTAGTTTGCAATCTCACCAACACTGTAAAAGTGTCCCTCTCTCTCCACACCTGTGCCAACATCTGCAACTTTGGGACTTTGTGATGGGGGCTACTCTCACTCAGGTTAAGTGATATCTCGAGTGGTTTTGATTTGCATTTCTCAGATGATTAGGGATGAGCAATTTTTCATGTTTGTTATAGACATCTATTTGTCTTCCTTGGAGAAGGTTCTGTTCATATCTCTTTCCCAGTGATAGATGGGATTGTTTGCTCACTTTTTTTGTTGATTTCTTTGAATTCTCTGTAGATCCTAGTAATCAAGCCTTTGTCAGATTTGTAATACACAAATATCTTTTTCCATTCTGAAGGTTGTCTATTTGCTTTAATTGCTGTGTCCTTAGCTGTGCAAAAGCTTTTTAGTTTAATTAAGTGCCATTTGTTTATTTTTGTTATTCTTGTGATGGTACGAAAGTCTTCTTCATAAAATCTTTCCCTAGGCTGACAGCCTCAAGAGTTTTTCCCATACTTTATTCTAGGATTTTTATTGTTTCATGTCTTAGATTTAAATCTTTTTGCATCTTGAGTCAATTTTTGTAAGTGGTGAAAGGTGCAGGCGGGTCCAACTTCAATCTTTACATGTGATTATCCATTTCTCCCAATACCATTTATTGAATAGGAGTTCTTTTCCTTGGTATATGCTTTTGTTTGTTTTATCAAAGGTTGGATGGCTATAAGAGACTGGTATCTCTTGGTTTTCTATTCAGTTTCATATGTTTATGTCTCTACTTTTGTGTCAATATCAATATTTTTGTGCTGTTTGGATCACTGTGGACTTGTAATATAACCTAAAGTCTGGTAGAGTGATGCCTCCAGCATGGTTTTTATTACTAAGAATTGCCTTGGCTACATGATTTTTTGTTTTTCTGGTTCCAAACAAAACAATGAACTATTTTTTTCCAATTCTTTAAAGTATGATGGTGGTATTTTAATGGAGATTGCATTGAATCTGTAGATTGCTTTGAGTAGAATAGATATTTTAACAACGTTGATTCTTCCCAGCCAGGAGCATGATACATTTTTCCACTCATTGATGTATTCTGCTATTTCTTTTCTTAGGGTTCCATAATTCTCTTTGTAGCGGGTCTTCACCTCTTTTGTTAGGTGTATTCCTAGGTATTTAATTTTCTATGAAGCTACCGTGAAGGGAATTATATCATTGATTAGCCTCTTAACTTGGCTATTATTAATGTATGCAAAAGCTACTGATTTTATACTTTGAGATGTTATAATATTTCTTGATCACTTCCAGGAGTCTTGTGGTTGAGTCTCTGGGGTTTTCTAAGTATAAGATCATATCATTGGCAAAGAGTGAGAGTTTGACCTCCTCTGCACCCATTTGGATGCTATTTATTACCTTCTCTTGCCTGACTGCATTGGCTAGAACTTCTAGCACTATGTTGAATAGTAGTGGTAATAGAAGACATCCTTATCTGGTTCCAGTTCTGAGTGGAAAAGCTTTCAGTTTTACTCCATTCAGTATGATATTAGGTGTGGATTTGTCTTAGATGGCTTCAATCAGTAAGAAATATGCCATTATACCTACATTCTTAAGTGTTCTTGTTAGAAAAGGATGCTGAATTTTAACAAATGCTTTTTCTGCATCTTTTGAAAGGATGATATGGTCTTTATTTTTGCTTATATTAGTATGGTGAATTACATTTATGGATTTGCATATATTAAACCAACCTTGCATCCTGGGATGAAGCCTTCTTGATCATGATGTATACTTTTTTAAATGTGTAGCTATAATCTATTGGCTAAGATTTTATTGAGTGTTTTTGCATCAATATTTATTAGAGAAATTTGTCTATAATTCTTTTTAGTTGGGGCCTTTCTTGGTTTTGGTATCAGGGTGATATTTGCTTCCTCCTTTCTCAATGTTTTGGAACAGGTTCTACACCCTAGGTATAAACTCATCTTTCAAGGTTTGATAGAATTCTGATGTGAAGCATTCTGGTCCAGGCCTATTTGTTTTGGAAGATTTTTTATTGTTTCTTCAATCTCAGTCCTTGATATTGGTTGGTTCAAGAGATCTATTTCTTCCCAGTTAAGTATAAGAAGATAATGTGATTCCAGGTATTGGTCTATTTTCTCCACATTGTCAAATTTGTGGGCATAAAATTTCTTGTAGTAGTCAGAGAAAATCTCTTATGTCTCAGTGACATCTGTTGTTATTTCCCCTTTTTCATTTCAGATTGAATTATTAGAGATTTTGCTTTTTTGTTTTTAGTTAATCTGGCCAAAGGTTTGTTGATTATATTTATCTTTTCAAAGAATCAACTTTTTGTTTCAGTGATTTTCTGAATAATTCTTTTGTTTTCAAATTCATTTATTTTTGATTTAATTTTGGTTATTTCTTTTATTCTTCTGGGTTTGGGATTGCCTTGCTCTTTATTTTTCATTTTTTTAAGATGATTCATTAGATTGTTGATGTGCTTTCTTTCTGTTTTTTGAATGCAGGCATCTAATGGGATAAATTTTCCTCTTAGGACAGCTTTTGCAAATATCTTACATGTTTTGGTAACTTGAAGTTTCATTGTTGTTGTTTGAGGAATTTAACAATTTCCTCCTTTATCTCCTCCTTGACTCAACTGTCATTCAGCATAAGGTTGTTTAGTTTTCATGCCTTTGTGTGAGGATAAAAATTTTTGTTTAGAGTTGAATTCCACCAATATTGTCTTGTAGTCTGAGAACATACAATGTATAATTTCAATTTTTTTAATTTTTTGAGCTTTGATTTATGACCTAGGATATAATCTCCTTTAGGTTATGTTCCAAGGGCTGACAAGAAGAACACATATTCCTTAGCTTTGGGATGGTCAGTTCGGTATATGTCTATTAAGCCCATTTGTTCTAGGGTTGCATTTAAGCCCCTTGTATCTTTGTTTAGTTTCTGTTTAGATGATCTGTTCTATTCAACCAGAGGAATGTTAAAGTCCCCAGCTATTGTGAGGTTATAGGATATCATATTGCTCAGACCAATCAAGGTCTGTTTCATAAATCTGAGAGCCTTTAAGTTGGGTGCATAAATATTTAGAATTGAAATGTTCTCTTGATTTATTGTTTCCTTGACCAGTTTGAAGTGACCATCTTTGCCTTTCTTAACTTTAATTGCTTTAAATCCATTTGTATCTGAAAATAAGATTGCAACCCCTCCTTTATTCTGTTTTCCATTTGCCTGAAATATTGTTTTCCAACCCTTTACCTTTAGTCTTATTTTATCATTCAAGGTTAGGTGTATTTCCTGGAGATAGCATATGGATAGTTTGTGCTTTTTTATCCAATCGGCCAACTTGTGCCTCTTCAGTGGTTAATTCAAGCCACTAACATTTATTGAGAAAATTGATAAGTGTGGTGGAGTTCTATTCATCTTATTTTGTGAAGGTCTGTTGCTTAGTTTTATACTTTGTGTCCTTATGGAAGCTAGGTTTTGTCCTTTAGTCTGTGGATGTTCACTATGCTGGTGGTCCATTGTGATGGTCAGTATGTAGAAGAGGTCTAAGTATTTCCTGTAGAGTTGGTCTTGTGGGAAATTTCCTTAATGCATGCATATGAATAAAATATTTGATTTCTTCATTGGTTTTAAAGTTTAGTTTAAAAGGATACAGAATATGGGGCTGAAGATTGTTTTGTTTAAGAAGGTTAAAAGTATATGACCATTCTCTTTTGGCTTGCAAAGTTTCAGCTGAGAAGTCCACTGTCACCCTGATGGCTCTGCCTCTGTACTTACTCCTGGAAGCTCACAGAATTTTCTGTTTTGTCTTGACTTTGAACAGGTTCATTACAATATACCTTGGAGATGTTATGTTTGTGTTGAGATTACCTGGAGTTTGATATACCTCTAAAAGGAGTGTTTCAGAAACTTTGGTGATACTTGTGAAGTTTGTATTTATGATATCCTCTAGTAGGGCTTCCATTCCTTTGAGATGTTTTTCTTCTCTTTCAGAAATACCTACACTTCATAAGTTTGAATTCTTTATGAAGTCCCATAATTATCTGAGTGAATATTCTGCTTTCTCTCTCTTCTTTTCTGCCTCTTTAACTACATGGGTTAGCTCAAGAGTTTTACCTCTTAGCACTGAGATTCTTTCTGCTCCATGGTCTAATCTGTTATTGATACTTTCTACTGCATTTTTAAAATTCCCTGATTAAGTCCTTTAGGTACTTAAGCTGTACCATATCCTTGCTATGTTCTTCATGTCTTTTGTCCATTTTTTCTATTTTTTGACTTTCATGTCAATTCTCTTTCTCATTCTTGCCATTCATATTTTAAATTCCCTTACTGTCATTTCAACCAAGTCTTTATAGGTGGAATCTTCTGCAGTAGCTACTTCATGATCCTTGGTGGCCGGGGTGAGGGGCAGCAGTGTTCTCTATTTTGGTTTTTCATGTTGCCAGAATTTTTCTATTGGTACCTCCTCATGTGTGTTTTCTTCTTATTCACTTCCTTTCCCTACTTTTCCCTTCTCACTACCTCCTTTGCTTTGCAACCCAATCCAAAATCAAAATATTGCAGGACAGCTCTTTCTCATCTCTAGTCCTTCCTAGGAGAACCAGCTAACTGGCTGGCTCAAGCATATGCCTTCCACATCAGTTGTCCACATCAGTTGTCCTCAGTACCAGACATTCTTTTTGGTTCCTAAAGTCTCCTGATGTTTCACTGTGCCCCTCAAGTGATGTTTCTGTGCAGAATCACCCCAGCCAGAGGTTGCTAATGTCCACTTTCCCCTGTCTTACCAGAAGTAGCCAGCGAGGAGCTGTCTATAGTCTGACATCTTGCTCTGCCCCCTCCTGGACTCTGCCTTTGAAAGTAATCTCAGGCAATTCAAACATGGGATCCTGAAACTATAAATAAAATATTGGTTTATGTAAGAATGCTAATAATGATATTAACAAAATATCCAGATATGATATGCTTTCATAACAAATTAATGTTACAAAATTTACTTTTGTTTTTTACAATTCATGATTGTTAGATGACCTATATTTATGGACATGCTAGAAAGAAGCAGAGGAAGTTCTGGTACCTTGTGGTTATAACTCCCAGGGAAGGATGTATGGAACATAGAGCATAGAATTCATGTTTGAGTGGGTATGAAGACTCAACCCCCTTAATGATCATTAAGATGATCAGAGATCTTTGGCTCACTTCACTTGAAAGGGAGGAAAGATGAGCTACGAGTACAGTATGCACACACACACACACACATATATGCATATATTAATACATAAATATATACATTTATATACACATACATACACACACTCTTTTACATTCCTCCCCAACACTGGCATAGTAAAATGATTCTCAGAGTATTGCTGGAAATCTGTTTCATTGGTAGATATTACTTCAATCTATTTACAAATGAGTATATCTAATTATAAGAAGGATTTATTTATTTATTTATTTATTTTTGCCTAGAAGAGGTGGTCACAAATTATAGGCTATAGCTGAAAAACAGCAGGACCAAATGAACAAAATGGGAGCTCATAAATGAGATTTAATGTTTATAAGATACAAAGTCTGAGTAGAAGGTTTTCTCCTACTCAAAAGTATGGTCAAAGCTTATAGAGATGGTTTCTAACCACAAGATGACTTTTGTACCTTGGTAGAAAAGAAAACAGTATGGATTCCTGTGTTTTTTATTATTCTTATAATAGGTCTATTACTTAGTAAAACCTCTTTCTGTATCCTCTTCCAGAGATATCTCTATCTGGAGGGAGTATTCCATAATAATTTAAGGATATTTAAGGATATTTAAAAATTAAGTCACTATAAACCTAAATCACTATAAATTTAATTCAGTCTTCTAAGCTGCTAATCAGTTTTTGAACTTAAGTAAAAAATACAGTACTGAATACTAATTAACAGTGTAACTTAATATAAATAATTTTAAATTGGGTAAAACAGGTTCAGATTTAGTTCAAAGTATATACAACTGGAAATCAGTAGATCCATTGATTTAGTATCAATCAAATTTGTTTGAAACTGAAAAATTAGCCCAACTCTCATAAAGTTAAAATTGACTTAATCAGTCCACAAAATTGCCTTTTGACCTTCTTGGTAATTTAACTATCTCATTTCCCACAACCTTTTCATGCAGCCAACCTACCCTAAATCTCACCATCATTAGAAGTTGCATTGCTTTTGAAATTTCCATTTCAAGCAACCCATTCTCAAAACACAACAACTTAACCATCTAGATACTTTCTGCAACTGTTACGGTTTGCCTTTTTGATACTTCTGCTCCTTCACTTTGCCTCCTTTTCACTACATGTCCTCTAGCCTCTCCATTTCCCTCTTCACTCAGCCTGAATTCTAACTATAATCGCCATTACTATAGCCACTTTGTTCAACATATATCCTCAGCTCACTTTTCCTCATTTTATTCCTATGTACTATATTTGCACAGCAAAACCTAAACCTTGGTCATGCCCAACTGCTCACTTTTTCTGTGCCTCTACTGGAGAGGTAGAGGATTTGGTGAGGGGGGTAATGGAGTAGGTAGGTGGTAGGGAGGTGAAATCACAATGTAGCTGACTGGCTTCATGTGAAATTTATGACTAGAGACTCAAAAGAGTATTGTCTGGCAGTCCAGCTACAGGGCTTTCCTGAATGCAGCAGTTTGAAGGAATGGGCTTCCTCTCTTGAGGAAGTAGCAGAGAGCACCTTCAGCTACTGCAAATACCTACTCACTAATGGCGTCACAGTGTTTTCTCACTTTCAGCCATCTCAGGTAAAAGAAAAAGAGGGATTCCAGTCTAACTTACAACTCTATCATCTGATTCAGTTTCTGGTATGCCCCAGCTCAGGGCTGACCTCTGCAGGGCAGAACAGTATAGTCTTATGTTTTCAGTGTCTCTTCTTGTTCTTCTTTGTTTCACTTCTCCCCCCTCTGTGAGGGCAGTCTCAGGAAAGGATGAATGAATGAAAATGGAGAGAGAACTTTTCACTTAGCTAAAGCTGATGGAAGTTCTCTCTCACCTGTCAGCTAATCTCTGTCAAGACAGGTACTCAAATGCTGGCTCTTCCATGAAGGTCTTCAGTGACCCACCAATGGGTCACTACCCTACAATAGGGAATTTGCTCATTTATGTTAGCAAACTGTGTGACCTTCATTTCTGTACCCCTCCACTCCCACCACCATATTATATATCAATAGCTGTTAAACCTAGAGTCCTCTCAGTCTTAAAGGCATAGAATTCCTTAAGCAAAGATGATATAAGAATAATCAGATCTATAATTCAGTCATGGGGTACAGTGTACGGGCACAGCTATGATTCAATAAAAAAAAAAAAAAAGAATAATCAGATCTAAGCCATGAATTCTTAGACTTAGTTATATAGGTCATGGAATGTGATGATTACTGGCCAGGTGTGGTAGCTCATGCCTGTAATCCTAACGCATTGGGAGGCTAAAGTAGGAGGATCACTTGATACCAGGAGTTTGCGACCAGCCTTGGCAACATAACAAGACACTGTCAATAAAATTTTTTTAAAAAAGAATATTCAAGTCTGACTCCCTTCTGTACTGACTACTTGTATCTTACAATAAACAGCATGTATTTTTAGCTTATTAACTCAATGAATTCCAGGATGATTCTACAATATTCTTGCCCCTTTCATCATAAGCAGCTGAAAGCAAGAAGCATGCACCCATAGTTTGGTTTTTCTAATTTTTCCAAGATAAAGTCTCACTCTGTTGTCCGGGCTACAGTGCAGTGGTGTCATTATAACACACTGCAACCTTAAACTTCTGGGCTGAAACAATCCCCCTACCTCTGTCACAGGAGTAACTTAGACTACAGGAACCCACCACAATACCTGGCTAATATTTTCTATTTTTAGAAGAGTTGGAGTCTTAGTCTTGTTCAGGCTGTTCTTGAACTTCTGAGCTCAAGTGATGCATCTGTCTTGGCCTCCAAGAATGCTAGGATTGTAGACACAAGCCAACATGCCCAGCCTTTAGTTCTACATATTATTTTAGGCTTTCTCTATTTGATCTCTTGGGGCCCTATCTACTTTCTACTGTCTATAGAAGGCAATGCAAAAAAAGTCATACAAAACTCTGTTTCCTCCAAGTTCTCTTCCAAATAATACTCCTCCTTGAATTGTTAGTCTTTGTTGTATAGGCTTTGGAATGTGAAAATTGATTACTAGGTCATTTGGCAACATTTTAATACAGCCTAGAAGTGTCCAGCAGACTCTTTTGTTTCTCTCAGCTTTTGAGCTTGCTATAGTTTGGATAGTTGTCCCCACCAAACCTCAAGGAGAACTTTGATCCTCAATGTTAGAAATGTGGCCTAATGGGAAGAATTTGGTCATGGAGAAGGATCCCTTACAAATGGCTTAGTAGCATTCTTGTAGTAATGAGTGAATTCTTCCTTTATCAGTTCCCACTAGAGCTGGTTGTTAAAAAGAGCCTGGCACCTTCCCACTCTTCCTCTTGCCATGTGATCTTTGCATATGTGGACTCTCCTTTACCCTCCACCATAAGTGGAATCAACCTGAGGCTGTCACCAGATGCCCAATCAGCCAACCAGAAGAACCATGAGCTAAATGTACATCTTACCTTTATTAACTACCCAGCCTTAGGTATTCCTCTATAGCAACACTAAACAGACTAAGAAGGGCTCTAACTGAAATCTCTCTTACATCTGTAATTTATTTCCTTTTTAGTCTTTGAGAGACTATTTTGCTTCATATCTTGCACTCATTTTCTTCCAATTCCTTTCCACTCCTGACTATAACATTTTGTTGAAAGAATAAATATCATGATAAGGAAACTAAATGGATAAATATAACCATTTATTCTCTACTTTTTCCTTTTTTGCTACTGGGAAGAGATGTCCCCTTTCAACTAGAGTTTTTGACGGTGAATTTTCTGAGGTTATCAGACTGGAGGAAAAGAGCTTCTGCTTAGAATACAAGAATCAGAGTAGCAACAAAGAACAGGATGACTGGAGCTTGAAACCTGGCCACCAAAATTTAGAGGACATAACAATTTCAATAGATATTTTAAAAATCAGTCTTCTATTTTAATTAGATAATTTTATGTACAGCTTTATTTGATTTCTCACTTTCATAAATATTAACACAAGGACATGTTTATTGATATAAAAAAATCCAGAAGGACCTTTCATCTGTGATTACGCTTTGAGAACAAACAACAGAAGCTCCCAGCTCAACTAGTTGGTACAAAAAGGAAAATTTATTATCTCATATACAAAATATGTTGAGATAGGGTTGTTTGAGAACTCAGTGATGGCTTCCAACACTCAGGTTCTTTTCATGTTCTGCCATTCCATGAGTGTTGAGTTTTTCCTCAGTCTAGCATCCTATTGGATAGTTCAGACATCAAATTCAGACATGTCAATTTTGAGAGAAAGAAGAGGAAAGTAAGGATCCTTCCTTCATGTCCCCATTGAAGGTCCTTTAATGCAATCATTGGTTAAAAGTCTAAGATTGCCACAATTTAGTAAACTAATCAGGATTTTGTTTGGAGATGGGATCATTTCTCCTGAGGATTATAAATCTGAATTCTGTTAGCAAAAACAAGGGGCAAATGGAACTGCTGTAGGCTTTTAATGAATTTATATCATTCAGCAAATTCAATCTTTCAGCAAGAAAGATTTTGTTGAGCATACACAATCAGTCTTCTACTGTTCTAGGAACTGAGGGCACACTAGTAAACTTTTTCCATTTTTACTCCATCTGGTGGTTACTCCCATGTATCTAAACTATATACTTATGGAACTGTTTCTTGAAATACCATGTTTAGACATTGTCCACTGACTTGCTGCCATGAGTCATGAGGACATGAGAATTTAGCTGATTTATATCACTCCCATCTCCCCTGCCTCTCTCCTGCTTACATAGTACTCCATAAAACTGCAAATAGGACTTTAAAACCTGTCCCTTTTTTGATAAATTGTAATCTCTTCCCCTCCCCTTTACCCTTCCCTCTTTCCTCATTTAGCATTTAGTGAATACCTAATATCAACTTGACAATAGAAATATGAAATCTACTTTTTTTTTCAGGGAGTTCTCCAATGTCATTTTCAGTTTGGTGCCTTGGAGGTGGTGCTTCTCTTTTTCATACTGTTTCTCCCTCAATCAAGGACAGCAAGGGTTAAGGACTTGATATTCCATTTCCCTTCGAACTCAGTAGCTGAAGGCAGATGGCAGAAATCTGCAGGAAGGCTTTTACTTTACAGACATTATCTCTTGGCTCCCAAATTCATAAAATGAAGTCATTAGTCCTCCCTCCACATATGTATTCTCATTCTCTTTATATTACCCAACTCCCATTATCTATATCTTTCTTTTAATATTGTCAATATTAAGAATATTTATATTTTACACCTTTTCCCTTTGATGTACCCTTTATTCTAAAAGGTGAAATCATAATATATCATGATTATGTAAATATTTTCTGCTGCAGAGTTAAATTGTGTGCCCAGATCACATTTTTTTTTTCCTTCCATGAATCAATATCACTCCAAAGAAATTGTTCCTGTCAGAAATTTGGTTGGATTTTCTTGCTCTCTTTTAAAAATAAATCACTAGTTATCTTTCTCATATTAAGTTATTCTGAGATTTAATCACATTGTGTAGTTCAGAGCTTCCCAGACACTGATGCCATGAATAGGTGCCACATCAGTCAAGTTCTGGACAACTCATCCTTGGAGTCAGCCAGAGGCACCTTTAAGGCTCAGAGGGTGTATAGGCAGGTCACCTTTCAAAGTCATGCAGCTTTAGTCCAGTGTGCTAGACAAATGCTACCGTTTTCTATTTGTGCCATGATATGAGAAAAGTCAAGAGATGCTTGAAATCTATTAACTTCTCCCCCTGAGGTTATGCTCCATTTCTGTTGCAAAATTATCATCCTAGGACTTCCCTACTCTTCTTTTCTGTATTAGAGTAATCATTTTCCTGCATGACATGTTTCACTATGTTTTGGTTTACTCCCTCATTTTCCTAGGGCACATCTCTAGATTACTTTCTAGAAATTGTACCAGTGGATACAAATTCTAAGTCTTCTGTTTCTCTAAATATCTTTCTTCTTTTACACAGGATTGATAAATAGGCTATCTATTGTCCTCTCAGAACTTTGACAAAATTGCTTAGTTTTCTAGTATTCGGTTGTTGATGAAACATGGAAGCCATTATTATATTATCATCATGATCATCATCATTTTGTACACAACCAGAAAGTGTTTAGGATCTTCTGTTTATCTTTGGTTTTCTGTGTCTATGGGACAATTTTTATCCATTTCATTGGGTACTTAAGAGCCACATTCATTTCAGAGATCTGTGTTTCTTCTTATGTCTAAAAATTATCTTCTGTTTCTTTTCAAAGTTTTCCATCTACGTTCTCTATTCTGTCTTTCTAGAACTTACATTGGATATATGATGAATCTCCTGGATAAATCCTTGTTATTTTTTCCTTTTCTCTCACACTTTTCTATCTTTTTATCATTTGGTTTTATGTTCTTAAAAGGCAGAACAAAAATATAATTTACCTTTCAAACATGGCTATTAAGACCCAACAGAAAAGGTATCCTTCTTCGAAAATCAGTGGTGTCTAAATGTAATTGTTGACTCCTTATCTTCTTGACCTAATGCAAAACCTCCTAGTTGGGGGGTTCTGGAAGATGGTGGTGGTGACGGTCTGGTAGTTCATCACTCTCCAGTCAGCAGGTGAGAGGGAGGGAGTACTGGACCTTTTGCCGTGTGAATTGTCAGAGTGGATGAGCACTTGGCAATGCACAGCGATTTGGTGGATTGTTGTGTTTGAAATATAGTTCATAACCACGGAAACTGCTGTAAATTGTTTCCCCCTGAACTGTGGAGGGGCAGCCGGCCCCTCCCAAAGGGAGGACAGCAGGTCACAACTCACAAAACCTAACTCGGAAAAAAATTCCACCAAAAAGTGGATCTCAGCGTTTGATGACCAGAAAGATGCACTGCTAGGTCCCACAGGGACCCACGCAGCTGAGGCGCGAGGAGGATACAAACTTATTGGAATGCCCAAAATGGCAAGTGTCTTTTCCCTAGATCATTGGGAATAGGTGTTCTGCCAGTGCTACCCCAGGGGCAGAATCCCGGTGAGGTCTGACGGTGCAGGGAGCCCGGGATCCTGTGGTGTGGAAAAGACACTTTGAGCTGAGGAAGGTGGCGAAGAGGGCCCCCGATCACTCCAGCAGGAGAAAAAGCCGCAGATTAGAGTGGCAGCAACAGACCGGCAGGAACCCCCTCCCCTCCAGCCGTAGCCTCGGCGG
>CAUYRH010009549.1:0-27763 GCA_963574655.1 Perodicticus potto | reverse complement strand
TTGAAAGTGCGAAGAGCTATCTATGCAGAATATTTCCCCAGGAGAGTTTCTAAGGCCAGGTTCTAAGCAAAGCGCAAGACTGAGTCACATGTGTATCTGGCAGAATAAAAATGACAGCACAGGGCTGCGCCTGTGGCTCATTGAGTAGGGCGCCGGCCCCATATACCGAAGGTGGTGGGTTCAAACCTGGCCTCGGCCGAATTGCAAAACAGAAAAATAGCCGGGCGTTGTGGCGGGCGCCTGTAGTCCCAGCTGCTCAGGAGGCTGAGGCGAGAGAATCGCCTAAGCCCAGGGGTTGGAGGTTGCTGTGAGCTGTGTGACGCCACGGCACTCTACCGAGGGAGATAAAGTGAGACTCTGTCTCTACAAAAAAAAAAAAAAAATGACAGCACAACAAATCCACTTTCATAGAAGCACAGAAAGGGAGTGGCTTCAGCAGGAATGAGACTGCCTCCCTTGCTTGGAAATTACAACAGTTGCTTTTCATTCGAAGTCATTCAGCCTCATTAAATATGGTGTGTGTGCCAGCGAGTCTCCTACCCTGGTAATAAAGGAACCTGGACCCATCTGGAGAAGAGTCTCAGGTGCTGAGATGCATCCAAGCGTGCTCGAGGACTGTCACACCCAAACCAGAGGCAGCCACCTCCGCACTGGGAAGCCGGTGGCTCTGGACGAAGAGAAATGAGCCTAAGACAACTACCTTTTCAGGTTATGGTCGCTCTAAGTTGAATTTGTTATCTGGGCTAGCACTAATTTATTTACAAATTATTTTCCAGTAAGTGCAAATGAAAAACAGTTTGGAAAGAAATGGAGAGTTTTAGAAGAGCTAGTTGTTTCCAGAAACTATGGGGGGATAGTGAAAAAATGCGTGAATACTTGAAAACAAATTGCTATTGACAGCGATGTGGATGTCTTTGTATAGACAGACGGTGTTCATAAAATGATTTTGTTTAAAAAGCATGAAACCTGGCCCAGGGTTTTTCTCCTCATAAGGGCCTTACATCTTAGACCTTACATCTAAGATCCAAGCAGGCAGTGAAGGGGCCCTTATCGCACCTGCACTGGCCTGATCCCACACCTGTAAAGCGACAGTGGCCCTCAAATCCTAGGATTACTTCCCACTTCCCATTTTCTTCCAAATCACTGGGCAGCACAAGATGATATTACTTCACCCTCAGAGCTGAGGCCTCCTCTCAGCTGTATGCTAAGCAGCTCTGCAAGGCTCGGGGCCAGGAGCAGAACTGCCCCATTTTTGGCAACTGGGGAAAGCAAGGGGCTTCAAAGCACTGGATCTAGAATAATGTGATAAATCAGTAGATCCATTTCAGGCCAGCACCTGAGGCCCTGTGTGCGCTGTGTGCAGGGAGGGGATTCTGTGCATGGTTCCCAAGGGGGTGGCGTGTGTGGCCTGGTCAGCACCCCTCGAAGGACTGAAGGACCTGCCCATAGGCACAGCCTTGCTGAGGGGACAGCCATCTCCTCACAGCTGCCTATGCCCTGCTGAGACACAAACAACACCCTCTTTTGAAGAAACAACTCCCCACCCAGGCTTGCCAAAATGAGGACAGGCTCTTCTGAAAGGGGGCAATTTTATTTGAAGCGTCTAATAGAACCAAGGAGATAGAATAAAAAGTTGCAGCTATTAAAAAAAAAAAAAGCAATAGACCATCTTCTTTCAAATAAACAAACTATCCTTTGAACAAGAAAACAGCCTTCTAACGGGGTCAGGCTGGGGCATATTGTGAAAGAGTTATGCCCCCTGCCCCAGGCCCTCTTCCTGTCTATCCCAGCTCCCCAGTTTTCTGCTCTGCAGACTTGGGGAGCCCGCTGCCACCCTGCTGGGGCTTTGCCAAGCATTTATCAGCTGAGCTCATCTGACAGAGCCTTCCAGAACACAGAGCTTACTTTTGGAAAGGGGCTCCTACTGATCACTAAGGCTAGAATTCTAGGCAGGGAAATTTCCCTAGAATTTCTCCAGTCACATCATAAAGGCAGTTATCAGCTCTTCAAAAATATAGGACTTGCCTTCACCACTTACTCTTAACATTTTATAAGCTTTAAAAAAAAAACTTAACCCATGATTTTTATTCTTTCGTTGTGCAACTTTTGTCTCTAATGATTACAACTTATTATTTGTGTGAATGTGCAAAGGCTGTGTTACAAGGGATGAGCCACAGGACTGGGAAAAAAGCTGAATAAAGTAGGAAAACTTAAGCAAATTTCCCTGAACTCTTACATTAATATTTGAAGACTGGTTTCTTCTTAAGATTTCTTTCCATAGCAGTGGTTTTTCAGTATTTTCTGCTATCATTTGGTTCTAATTTTCTTAGTGTTAGGACTGGATCAGAACTTTGAGTGATAATCTTGATTAAAGGGAAGGTACTAATTTTAAAAGAACACATAAATTTATTAATCAAAATTCACAACTAATAGATAATTTGAGAAGACATCATTCCTCCGTGAAGTGATTCTATACTTTGAATACGTACCTGTCACACATAAAAACCACAAAGCTATATTCATAATAGACAATTTAAAGAAAAAGATTAGGGTTTTTGCCATTTTAAATATATATACCATCTAAATATTTCACTGAAGCCTCAGGTAGCTGAACAAATGGAAAGACGTTTTTCTCCTCCGGGACTCAAAACCTAGCACTAAAGACGAACTGAGCCAAATGAAATTAGAAAATCACTGGAGAAAGTGTCTGTTAGGATCTGGGTCATCTGGAACAAGTTTTCACAGGTCCAAACTTCCTCCATGAGGAAGCGCCCTCTCCACACTGAGCTCCCTGGAGGAGCCATGGGGGAAGGCCAAGGACGGGGAGGGGGGCAGCTCCCAGGGCCAGGAGAGAGCAGCCCTCGCAGGCCTGGGACTTACCAGATAGCGCTCCTCCTGCCGCATGCTGGGTGTGCGGATCATGTGATTCTGTTCCCCTCTCCAGTCTCCAAAGCGACGGAAAAAATAGTTAGATAGAAACCGGTTGACGGGGTCTCTAATGATGTTGATGTAGACAGGCTGGTCTCCTCCAAACCTAACACACAAACATGAAGCTCGTTACAACCTGGCACTTCTGCAGGGAAGCGGCCTACGTGGACAATGTTTCCCCTCTAGGGAACTTCATTATCAAAGGATGACCTCTATGTGCCAAGGTGCCAATGGACGCTTTACTAAACAAGTGGTGTTTCCCGATGGGCATTTTTATTTATTATTGGGCAGGACCATGTTCTTTATAAATGTTCAGGTAACAATGATGTTTGATTTCTCACTAGGCAATAAGTGTCTTTTCATTTTTTCTTTTTTAGAGACAGGGTCTCACTCTGTCACCCAGGCTAGAGTACAATGACGTTATCATAGCTCCCTGCAGCCTCAAACTCCAAGCTCAAGCAATCCTTGTACCTCAGCCTCCCAAGGCTATGCCACCATGCCTGGCTAAACTTTTAATAATTTTGTGTAGAGATGGGGTCTCCCTGTATTGCCTAGGCTGGCCTCAAACTCCTGGCCTCAAACTATCCTCCCACCTTGGCCTCCTCAAGTGCTGGGAGGACAAGGGTGAGCCACTGTGCCCAGCATGGCTGTAGGTTTCCTGGGGCCAGGGCCATGTTCTATTGGACTTTGTGCTCTCAGTGGCTAATACAGAAACTTGGCATGCACTTGCCCTGCAATGCGTGTTTTAGTTGACTGCTAAGTTCTGACTGCCTTTATAATTCTACACTATAGTCCCAGGTAGCCAATCTTTATTGAGTGTTCACTGTTTACCTTTCTAAAAATACTTTATGTGACCAACTCACTGACACCCCACCTTAATGGAATAGTAACTATAATAATCTGCATTTACACCTGCAGAAACTGGGACAGGGAGCAGGTGAATAACTTGTGACTGGGTCAGGATCTCAACCCAGGTGGTCTGGCTCCAGAATCTGTGCTCTTAATCATGGAAAGGTGATGTTCAGAGTTACAGTAAGTAGTAAAACGTAATAACGTGCAGGATATTAAGAACAAGTAATGGGGAGTGGTTTCAGATAAACATAAAACAGCCAGGTTTTCCATTTTAATTTCTTGCACAAAAAGATGAGACAGGTGCTGGCCCAAGGGCAAGGTCTTCCTCAAGCAAAGTGATTAGATTGGCTAAATTTTTCTCAACAATCTTCACGGCCCCATCTCTTTGCACTGCTTGAAAGCAGAGGCCCTGAGGAGTCTGGGGAGGGCACCTCAATCTCTGGGCAGAGGCCATACTCTGGCAACTTCCCGAGGCTGCCGTAGGCTTTGCTAGCCCTGTGACCTTGTGACCTTCTCATGGGGGTGTTCAGCCTCTGTCAGGGAGAAAAAAGAACTCAGAGAAAACAAACTGGCTGGACCCTGCCCCTGCCTCTCTCCACTTGAATCCAGCCTGGAGCCACAGCCACATCCTGGACCAATTAATACCTATGCAAGTATTCATCCCGCCCTCTGCGTCCCAGCCCCTCTGTCCCACACCGTCCTGACATTTCTGTCTCTCCCATCCCACTGTGAGCCTCTGCAGCTAGGAGGAGCCCAGCACAGTGGCTGGCACATGGCAGGTGTTTAACAAATGCTGACTGAATGAAGGTAAGAGTGCCAAGGTGTTTGCTTCTCAGTCTTAGTTTTCTGCCAGTATCACTGGGCTCTGTCATCACAGGAGACATAACAAGTCACCAATCCTTTCTGGGTACAATTCATATAATGCTGTCCCCAGTTTGTTTGCATTTTTAAAGAGAATCTTCAGAGAGAAGAAGCCAAAGAATCAAACAAAAACAATGACAGTGGAATTTTAGGCCGCAGGATGTATGAATGATACTCTGGGTCCCTCAAATACGACTACGTTGGAAAACACACAGCTCAAGAGTAAGGCTAGCCTTGCCTATAAGGATCCCCTTTCTTATGTCTGTTGCATTAGCAAGGTAAAGTCAAAGTTCTAGTTGTGCCCTTCACACAGGTGAGCCATACATCTGCACATGGTTCCCACCAGAAGGGACCTGCTTCCCCTCCTCCCCCTTCTTGGATTTCACTGAGTTTTTCTCTCGTGTGTGCGTGTTGTTGTTAGTCTACAAGTTTTAAATTAGTATTGAGTACATGCAATGAGTATGTTTCCATTCTTGTGATACATTGCAGATCTTGTCAGTTCTCAGACATATACAAGGTGGCATTGTGCATCTGGATGAACAAGTGACTGGAGCCCCAGGCGTTATCTGTGCCCACCACCAGCTGGCCACCACACGCATCCTAGACTGATCCGTCCTCTTTTAATTAAATTGGGTTTCATATCTATGATACACAGCGACTAAAGTAATCATCCCAGGGACGAGGAAGAAGCAGCATGCATACCAAATAAGAATGTAATTAGCCCTGCAAAAATTGCATCATGCTTTTAAAAATCTCCAATGTACTTTTTACTTTTATGTGAGGAGTGACCACTGGTGCTAATTAGCAGAACTGCCCAGCCGCGTGACTGAAGGTCCAGTTCCCCACTAGCACACAGTTCTCAGCCTGTCCACTGCCCGACGATCTCCTCCCATCAACTGTTATAATGAAAGGACAAAGCTTGTTTCGTATGGTTGACCCGCTCCTGTCTGTATAATGTAAACCAATGCAAAATTTCCAGATTAATTTTCCAAAACAGAAGTTTTAACAACTTTATGGTCCTGTTTCAGATGATATGATAGCTTCTCTCTAGAAATTTCTAAGGATGAGAGAGGAGTCTGATCTTTCTTTCTCTGGTTCAAGCAGGGAGCAGTAATAATGGTTTCAGGCTGCCAGCCCTCCTTACCCCTTCTGTATACACCACTCTTGCTCAAAGTGGGGAAATCTCAGATGGTGTACCAGTTATACAAAAGAGGCCAGCTCACCACCACCACACCATTAGGGCAAACCACGTGTTCTCCCCACGCTCATTCATCCTCTTTCAGGACCAGTATTTATTAACTCTGGTCGGAATTCTTGGTCACCCTTATAAGTGTCTGGGTTCTCTGAACCTACTGTTTACTGATGACTCCATTCTCAGGGTGAGAACATTGAGTATGGCTGACCTGCTCCTGTTTGTTTAATGTAACCTAACGCAAAATTTCCAGATTAATTTGGACTTTGGAATTATAATTCAAATTTGGAAAATCAATAGTTTGTACCCTACACCATCCCATGCACCAAAACATTCCAGCTTAGTTTTAAAACCCTTGAGAGAAGCCTTTGCAGCCTCCCTGTGAATCCATCCTACGGGTTGACCTGACAGTTGTGGAGTTTTTGTTACACCAGCCAACATTTTTCATCTTCCTTTTATGCACATTTCCTTCCGTCTGAGCCATCCGACACAAAGGATGAGTTTCTTGTGTGCTCCTACAACTTTTAGCCTTTGCAGCTTCAATTTTTATTCCTTGAACTTTTTTTATTTTTTTGATTTCTTTTAAAAATTCCTTTGGCTTTTGTCATAAGATTTATTGCCCTTCATTTTGTAATCTATAGCTCTAATTTGGTCTTTGTTGAGCACTAAAAAATGGTGGTGACTATAGCTGATCCCAGTGGGCCGTGCATACCCCAGAGAGCAGAGTAGGGTCACACTTTGTTTTTCCCTTAACAAAACACTCTTCTGTCCCTTGGTCACCACAACTACAACTGCATATTTGAAGCTCTCCTTTAAGCCATCCTAAAAAGGCAAGTCCTACCAATAAATGTGACATTCGTTCACAGGTCATTATTTACTGTAATCACCTCTGTGGGTGTTCTGACCCTCTGCAAACTGATCATATTCTTTTAATTTTTGTTTTTATTGATTTTTTTAATGAGAAGATAAAGATCAAAGACAGGATAGAATTCACTAGAAATAGTAACTACACAGTTCTCCTTTGGGGGAGGCATTTCTAAATATCTTATTCTGAGCATTTTCATCAACATCCTCTGCCCTATCTTGCTACTTCAACCAACACGCCAGTATTAGTCACCTGTTCAACAGCTACACAAAGCACTTGAGCAAAAAAGTCCAGGTATACTTTCAAAGTGCTCAAGGCATTCTTTCTGTATAATAAAAAAAAAATCCTGCGTATATTAAATCAAGACTGAAGACCTGAATTATTCTGGAGAACTAAGACTGTTTTGTCCTCCTCCTACAGTAGGGTTTCCTACAACTGGGAACAGTTTTTGAAAGTGTATCTTCTCCTTCTTCTTCTTCTTCTTTTTTTTTTTTTTGCTGTTTTTGGCTGGGGCTGTGTTTGAACCTGCCACCTCTGGCATATGGGGCCGGCGACCTACTCCTTGAGCCACAGGCGCTGCCCACTTCTCCTTCTTTTTTAAAATCATGGTAAAATATTTATAATATAAAATGTACCCTTTTCTCCCTTTTCAGGTGCACAAGTCAATGGCCCTTAGTACACTCCCAGTGTTTGCAATCACCACAACTATGCAAGTCTAGAACTTTCACAACACACCAAACTGAAAGTCTGTATCCATTAGACAACAACAAAAAATCCCTTTCCCCTTCCCCAACCGCCCTCTGCTGAAAGCCGACTCTCTTCCAACTTCTGGCCTGGATGTAGGGGTGATGTGTGTGTTGCTACCTACATTAAAAGATGAAAAGTAGCACAGGCCAGAGGCCCACAGCTTCCATCCTTGTCAGTGAGGGAGAAAGACACTTTGAGGTGAGAGAAAGGCCATCCTGGAAAAAGACAACCATATGAGGGGCAGCATGAGGAGCTATCTGAGGACGATATCTCCTCATGCTGGGAGGTGTTCAGGGCTCCTTTTCTGGGGAACACGCCTGTCTTGCAGCAAGGAGAACCCTTGGCATTTACTGGGGTAGGCAGGAGGGGGCAGGGCGGGGTTTGGCCTGTCCTCACAGCCCAGGCAGTAGATACTTCTATCTTCTCTGCCCAGGACGGGGCCCCCAATCACAAAACACAAGCAGAAGAGACAGCTATGTCTGCTCTCTGGCCTGGCCTGAGGCAGGAGAGGTGGAAACAGTTGGTGGGGGGAAGCTGAGCCAAATGGGGAAGGGATGAATGGCTGGACGATGGGCTGACAGGACACGGAACGAACAGGGGATGAGATGGGCTGAGGGCAAGTCCAGATTACACTTGTCCTTGAGGGGCCACACAGCTGGTGGGCCATGCAGCGGCAGTGATCTATCCACCCACTGGGGACAGAAAGGCAGAAACAAGAGGGCCAGGAGTCCCACAGCCTTGAAGTAAGACACACCGAGAGAAAAACTCTCACTCGCGAACGCCGCCTTTGTGCCGTGTTGAAGGAGGTAAAGACAGTGCTACAATTTTTATTTTGATGTTCTCTTCAAAGCATCAGGCTTCAGTTGCATTATGAAATATTCAAAGGGCATAGTATTAAAATGGATCGTTTTGCCAATAAGAATAAAATACAAAATCAACATTCATGAATAAGATGTCCAAACCAAAGTGAGTTCTGAAATTAGGAGAATCTGATTTGTTTTTGTTAAATAACACCACCAGAGGGGCAGAGTTTGTCTACGAATTTCTGACGTGAAAAACATTGCTCCCATCAGTAATTAAGATCTCACTGGCGAGGAGGAGAGACTGTGTCCACAACACCTCCCTGGCACATCACACCCCTCCTGCTTCTCGGGTGACTGATTGATCTGTCATCTTGTGTTTTTGCAAGCTAGTGTTAGCACTGGAGCTACCCACTGAGATACTGGATAAAATAGAAATGGAACCAAAGGAAGGTGAGGGGGTTGCAGGGAGGAAAAGAGAATGACGTGAAAAAGGTGAAGAGAAGTGGTGGCCAATGTTATTTAGCCCACTGGTATCTCTCATAACTCACCTGGGCTATTCTGACAGCATCGAGCTCTGAGGCAAAATGTCTTAAAGTTTCTTTGCAGGAGCCCAGTTCTTGGGGAGGAGGGTGAAGGGAGATGTAGATGGAAAAAGAATTACTCCTCACCTCCAAAAAGCTTAGAAAACAAACAAAAGGTGTGGGGAGGAGGCAGACAAACGGAACTGGGTCTGTCATAAGTCTTTCCAATGTGTGGCTCTAAGATACTGTTAATATCAGAAGGTTGATGTTTTCCACAAATTGCATCCTAAACTTACTTTGAAACTGGAAAAACGTCACAAACCCACCTTAAACATCACAAAGGGTGGCAGCATCTTTTAGGACAGCGGTTCTCAACCTGTGGGTCGCGACCCACAGGAACTGTAATGAAGGGCCGCAGCATTAGGAAGGTTGAGAACCAAAGTTTTAGGACAAAGTAGCTTTGAGTCAATTCTCCAGGTAGTCCAGGTGAATAATGTTTGTTTGACATGAATTTCCGGGGAGTTCAAAAACTGTGCGAAAGACAGACCTGGTGTAAAACCCAGTGGACCCAGATACCCAGGTCTGAGATCTCTGCTGAGCCACTTGCTCATGTGGTCTGGCAAGAAACCTTCCCAGAGGCCACCACAGAACACCCTGTTGGTCTGATTCTGTTGCTTCACATCCTGGGATTAGTACCAAATTAGGATATTAGGATATGACCAAATGGTTCTTCCTAACCCTGAAAAGGGAGAAGGAAGGAGCAGAGCCAGAAGCTAATGATGAAAACCTGAACTCAACCAGCTGCTGAATCTCCATAAGCTCACAGGACAGTATTCTAGGTCATCGCAATGTCTGAATTTCCAGGGAAAAATGCCATGTTTAATGGCAACAAAGATATCAAGGGCAATTAGTTCTGGGATAATGCCGTACTTTCAGAAGTTCAGAATATTTGTGTGCAAATGAAGGGGTGGGGAGAGATGGGCTCTCAGAGGCTGCTCTGGGGCTTGCTGCCTTTAACGTCGACCGTGCTCTGTCAATGACAAATGTCAACAGAGGGTATCTGTGGCTGCATCAGTTCTTCTCACAGTAACCTCAGTGTCCAGAAACAGCCTGCCAGCAGTTGTAACAGTAGGTTTCTTAAGAGCAAATTAATTATCTTTATACTAAAATATGTCTAGAACTCATTTTTTAAAGTTTGTTAAATCCCTCTCAACAAACTCAACATCCCTCTCAAACATCCCTCTGTCAGTTGTATACTTGGGAGCTTTCTTTGTATGCCTACAGTTTGTATAAACCACAAACTTAAGTTAATTTTCCTTAAATAAGCCATTTCCTTTAAAAAGGATAAGCTGATATGTAATGTCCGGTGTCTGTGAGCGTAACTATGATGTTGTCGGCATCAGAATTCAGCTTCTCATTCTATTCATTTTTTATGGAAGTCCCTGGAATGCGGGGTGGGAAGAGAAGTGGGGCGATTGCACCCACAGAGGAAAAGGTGGGCTTTTTAAAGGAGCAAATCGAGTCAGGCCAGTCTCCAGCTGTTCCTGCTCAGCTCTGCCTGCCAGTCCGTTCCAGCTGTGCTCACCTCTGGGGTTCACTGACTGGTCCAGCTTTTGCTTTTCCTGGACCCTTTCCCTTTATTTGCCTGAAGCTGATGCATCGCTTACATCCCAGCAGACTTCCTCTTCCAGGCAGGGAAGGTCCTGCTGACCACCTCCCCTGGGGAAGCTCTGTGACTGCCTCTTACCTTCCTCCCCCTCGAACGGAAGAAGAACTCGCAGTTTGCTGAAGGTGAGTGAGGTATTTAGTGTTCACTGCAGAGGGCCCAGGTACTGCAGTGTACGGAAACACACGAGGTGCTCCGTAAACGTGCATTTAATTGAACAGAACGGAACTGAGGGAGGAGAAACAGAGTCTGGCCCTGCCCTCAAGGGTTGCCATAGAAACACAGTCAGGAGCTAAACTGTGGGCTCAGAAATGCCTTTCCAAATGCCACTTTGAATATGTAACATCCTCCTCTCAGAAGGCCTTTCCTTCATGACTTCAGAGCATCCCTACAAGGTAGGGGTGAGCAGGAGCTGTCCCCATTTTACAGAGGGAAGAAGAGAGACCCTAAAGAAGTGGAATGATATGCCCAGGATCATGGCCAGTGCAAGGGCAAGCTCTGATGCCCGGAGATCCAGACTGCCGGACCAGCACAGTTTTCTGCAGACATGGTTTCTAAAAGGCATCTGTCAATTCTTTTTCCTTCAGAATTAAAGCAATCAGGATTAAATTCCTGTGCCTGAATCTGACAACTGAATAGAGCTGCCAGGTTGGGCTCTGCCTATCCCATTAAGACACTGACTTTGGCAGAAGTGTTTTACAATTATTAAAATTTGTTGTATTGCAATTTGTTTGGCTGTAAAGATTTGTCCTCCAAAGCAAGAAGCATTAATGAATGAGGCTGGAGGACATCAGGGGTGATGCGGAAGGACACTCACTGAAATGGCAGGATCGCAGAAGCCCTGCTCGTCTCTTTACAAGTCATAAAACACAGTGCTTGAAAGAGCTAGCGAGTCCTCCTTAGCTAATTACATCTAATGATACGTTCTTGGCTTTCTGGAAGTAAGAGCCAAGGCGTGCACTGGACAATCCACTTTATAAATGTGTTTGGAAACACACTCCAGGATGTCCAGGGCCTGGCCCTGGGTCACTGTGGATAATTTGCAGGTGTCCATTCCCCCTCCAAGGGACCTCTGGTTGTTAGGGGGGCTGAGGAAACATCAAGGGAGCACATTTTAAAATATAAGGCAGCAACCCCTCTTTTCTGCTTAATGACTTGCTTTGCTGAATCTCATTCTTTGCACTTAATTTGTACAGGGCCTGCTGCACAGCAGGGAAATCCTTTGAAGGCTAAAACCAGTTCCCAGCCCGGTAGGTTGTGAGGCATCCTGGGCCGGGGCAGGAGCAGGGACTGCACTGGTCAGAGCCCTGTCCTTCCCCCAGAGCCAGCCTGGCCTGGGAGTCCATCGGGTCCACACTACCTAGCAGGTGCTATTGGTGCTCTGGTGCACTCACTCAGGTGGGCCTGCGAAGGGCACATTCTCATGTGAAAATGAGGGAGGTGCCAGTCAGATGGCTGATGGACAGAGGCCTCGGGCCCCCCCCGAGGCTGGCCAGCTCTGCCCCTGGAACCACTGGCCAGTCAGCTGACAGATCCAATTGTGAGATAGACCCCCAGTCGACCAGAGGAGAGCAGGAATCTAAAGGCCATCAGTTTGGAAATGAGGCACAGTGACAGTGACACTATGCTTAATGGACCACTGGGAAAGAGAATGCACAGAATTCATAGCGAGCAATTTAATAAAGAGAGGGTGTCAAAACGTAAATTTGAAGGTCTGCATTATTATCAGAAGGCCACAGCTGCTGAATTAAAAACCGAATTCTAAAATACTTCATCAACATCAAACACACGGGGCTTAGAATAATCAAATGGAGTACAGTCATGCGTTAGCACTGGGGATATGCTCTGAGAAATGTGTCTTTAAGAGATTCTGTCATTGGTGGGAACATCACGGGGTGCACACACCGAAGCCTGAATGACGTGGCCTACTATAGCAAGGCTGAACAGGAGGTGTAGGCCTTTCTCTTAGGCTACAGACCTAGATGGTTGGATGTACTGCACGCTGTAAGCAATGGTAACATAACGGGAAGTATCTGCAAAGCTACACAGAGGAAAAGTCCAGTCAAAATACAGTCATCTTACGGGGCCATCATTGTACACAAGGTCTGTTGTTGACCAAAACATCGTAGTGTAGTGCAAGTGACTGTAATTAAAGAGGTAAACAGACAAGCTAGTACTAGCTCTTTGAATCCTATAAAATACACATTACTCCATTACTAAGGCATTCCCAGAATCCTGTGCAGGTTCAAATTGTACAAAAACGTGCAATAAAATATTTATATTTAAATACCCATCCCTTGCCTTGTAATCTGTTTCAACACAAAATCTGATTTTTCTTTCTTTTTCATTTTTTTTCCTAAAGAGCCCTGGAGTCAAATGGCATCTCATCTAAAAATATTTCCATCTTTTTGTAAGATTTAAGGTGGCGGTTCAGGTAGAAATGATGTTTCTGTCCAAATATTTCAAATTCCGATTCCTCTGCAGCAGAAATAAATGTATTTAAAATGTCTTTTTGAGGACAGCTGCACTACCTTGTACATAAAGGTAGATTTCTAAAGTAATTGTTCATTAGAAGAAAGTGAACGAACCATTAAATTGGAAAATGTCTTACCTTGAAAAGTTGAGGAAATGAACATGTCGGGTGAATAAATAGGGCTGTTCGGCAGTACTTATATTTTTAATCAGTTCCATCTATTAAAAAAAGTACAAAATTAGCATATATAGGATCTGATTTACCAAGCCGTATTAAGCTAAAGGTTATCCATCCAGGCGCCTTCCAACCCCACATATTACCTCTGGACCAGGGCCGAACAGCTGTGCTTGGGCAATGTCTATGCGCTTTTACATAAGGCTTCTTGGTGAGTAAAATAAAACAGCGCTATCCAAATTTATAGTCCCGTGTCTAATTTAGTTGATTGTTACCATGAAAACCATGTGACAGACTAAGTCATTTCAACTGGAAAAATCAGGGTGTTGCTGTACCAAAATGCAAAAAAAAAGAGAATGCCTGCCATCCCCTCCTTCAAGTCAAATTGGGGGAAAAGGTCAATCATTACTTTATATTTCTATAATGATATTATTGAGATATACAGAAATATTAAAACTGTTGCTGCAGAATTTTAAACTGGTAATAAAATGAGGTACCCCTTCATATTCTTCTCTTTGATTATAAAAATTTATAAGGAAAATACATCATAGGAAACACACAAACCCCCAGTCGTCTTGGTTTTGGGGTGGGTGGTCCTCTGAATTATTTATTTGCAGTAATCAGCAAGGCAAAAAGTAGTTTCTATTCACATAAACTAACTTTTATGGTCTTCTGGAACATGTCATGATACAGAAAATGTTTAGTCAAATCTGTTAGAAATTCCACGCATTCTTATGACTCCCTGACTTCCTGAACTCCACTTTCCCCTGATTTTGTAATTGGCCCCACCAAAATGGACACACTGTGGAATTAAAAAAAAACAAAAAACCAAAAACACATTGAAGATCACTGCTTAGGAGGAGCATCAGAAGTGCAGCATTTCTTCTTTTATGAAACAGTTCAAGTTGGAAACTGGAAACAAAGCCCGGCATTCACACACTGACCACAGTAGCAAGAACAACGGTGAAATCAGAGCTGGAACTTCAGGACAGTCTCGAACCTGACAGAATACCCGGGCCTGCCTTGGTCCCTCGTGTCTGACACGGGGCTGACACATACAGAAGGGCTCGGCAAATATTTGTTCAATGAATTAACTCCAACTTGAACATGCTGTAGAGACTGTTACACTAGAATCCCGGTGTCTAACCCCCTCAATTAGATATACCTGCTCACAGTGACTGAAGACATGAAACTGAATTTTAAACATAAATTGCAGTTCATAAACCCTATTACTCTATTAGTCGGTGGCAGTTCTGGTAAATAATGGTCTGCCTGTCCCAAGCTTGAGTATAAAAGGAAATTGAATGCTGCCTCTTTATCTACTGTTTTTCCTCTACAAACCCCGTGCATGTGCTTATTTGGGGGAGCAAAACATCCCACTTGGTCACATTGTTAATGTTGACTTTTGATCGACTTACCAACAGAATTTCAGATTTAGAAGCACAGCCATAGGTAATTTATCTCTGAAGGTGCCTGCTTAGAGAAATAACTCTTCACTGTATGTATGTTTAATCCAAAGGCCATTCATGCTTTAATTTTTGGATGATTTTTATTCAGATATTTCTCTGCACACAGTCAAGAAGGACCCCTAGTACTGCACGAGAAAACTGGAAGAGCAGGTCAAAAGGAAGACCATTTTCCCTCCATATTTAATGTTATAGTATATTCTCTAAACACATGTCAATGTGTTAAATTTAATGGATGAACAGTAGTAGTTAGATTTTAAGAACAGTGTCATAATAGTCATAAAGCTGTCTATTTCGCAAGAAAAAGTGGATTAGCAGTGACAATGTATAACTCTTTCTAGGCATATCTTTAAACACAGACTAAAGGTGCTCGTGCTCATGTTTATTACATTAGCTGGGTGAAGGCAGAGAGCACACTTCAGCTCTCAGCCAGGTGTGTCCTCACAAACGCTAAGACTCTCCCCACTTCCAGGCACAGCAGGGGTCTCCTCAGCACCTACTCTAGCACCAGGGGTCCCTAGGCTGCTCCTCCCCCGTGGCCCCAATCTTCCTTCTCTCTTGCTCAAGCGTATTTGCATAGTGGCATCATGGGTGGCAATGACTCTGCTGAGAATCAGCACTGAGACCTCTGCTCCTCGTGGGAAGACACAAACGGAAGACAGTGGAGTGTGTCCTCATGGTGCCCCCAGATGCGCCCTGGCCACCAAACTGTCAGGACACCAAAGTGTCACTCATCGTCACACTTTATCCAGACCAGTCCCTCTCTGGGCCTGGCAATCTCTGCACTCCTACTTTTAGTCCGAGTCGTCCCCGGATGCCCGTATTCAGCGACCTCCCATGTCATGTTAATTGTACCTGTGCCACCTCCCTCAGCTGGCTGTTGTGGCCAGGCTGACTAGACCCCTCCATTCTCCTTCCTCACCCCAAAGCCTGACCAAAGCTCAGGTTTAATTTCCTCTCCTAGCGTGTTCTTCTGCTTCTCTTTGTATGTTCAAACCCTAACCACTCCACCACTCTTTACCTTTGGCTAAAATGCTTACCTCCTCCAGGAAGCCTTCCTAGACCTTTCTTTCTTTTTTCCTTTTCTTTTTTAGATAAAATCTCATTTTGTCACCATCAGTAGAGTGCTGTGGCATCACAGTTCACAGCAACCTCAAACTCTTGGGCTCAAGTGACCCTCTCACCTCAGCCTCCTTGTAGCTGGGACTACAAGCACCCACCACAACACCCAGCTACTTTTTAGAGACAGGGTCTTGCTCTTGCTCAGGCTGGTCTTGAACTCCTGAGCTCAAGAGATCCACCTGCCTCCGCCTCCCACAGTGCTGGGATTACAGGTGTGAGCCACAGCGCCCAGCCTCCTTCCTAGACCTTTCATTCAACACCCATGATCTCCGCTCTATGTCAGGCAATGTCCTGCCTGGGACTGTAGCTATGGAGATAACAGACTTGGGTCTTGGTGTTAGGAAGCTCAGAGTCTTGCGGGGAGGTGGATGAGGAAGCAGGTACAACCATACAATACCTTCCAGGGGATAGAAGGCACATAGGAGAGGCACCCGTCCCTACTGTAGACAGAGAGGTACTGCTTCCCCAGGGAGGGTTTCCTGAGTGGTTGGGAAGGGTCCAAATGAGTGAGATTTGCAGTACTGCAGCCAGAGTGAACAGCAGATGCAAAGGACAGAAAAACAGTGACATTGGTACTAAGAAAACTGCAGGAGTCCAATGTGCCAGAGGTCAGGGATGGGTCATCAAGGTAGCAGGTGAGATGAGACAGTTAGGCAGGTGCCAGGTAACTGAGAGCACCGCGGGCCATGGGAAGGATTCTGACATTTATCTTGAGGGCAACAGATAGGCAAAATTTTTTCCCCCAGATCTGAGGGCAGGGTGGAGAGTGTGAGAGGGTAAGGCGTAAAGACAGAAGCTGAACTAGGAAGACCTGGCAACAAGCTCGACAGCAAGTGATGAGGGCATGAACTAGACAGCAGATCACAGAGTGGTCCCCAGACAGACCAGGAGCATCTGCACCAACTGGGCCTGGTTAGAAAGGAGTTGGTTTGGAAGATCTTTAGCTAGAAATGATGGAGTCTTGTTTGACCTTCTACAGCCCCATGTCTGAAACCTTTTCATGATATCCATTTTCTATGGTGCACTAGGTTTGAGCAAGATCGTAAATTCTGTGGGGATTGGCGCCAGGCCTTATTCATCCTCTAGAAAGCCAGAAGCAGTTACCTGCATAGAATATATGCCCCTTATTCATGGAGTGAAGATATCACCTTTAGAAATCCTTTTTATGGAGTCAAGAAATGTATACCTAACTGAATGCAGAATTCTCTAGGACTCAGGCAATGATTTTAGCCTTTCTGGGACAAACCATGTTCCTTATCCTAGGGTTGCACAAAGCAATTTACCTTTATAACATCCAGCACGTAACAACACCAAACAAACTCCCATTTTCTGAGCACCTCCTCGGGGCTATGCACCCCACCAAGATGCTCTTACATGGATGTTGTCACTTCATCCTCACAAAGATAAAATGTACAGGCTGAGAAAGTGCCACACAGGAAGGCTGCACGCATTGCTTCAAGACTCACTGACATAAGGAAGAAGAGCCAGGATTGAAACCCAAGCCTTTCAAATCCCCAAGCCACGCTCCGTATCATTGGCTACAGTCAACTCACCATTCCCACTGATGTTGGAGCTGCAGGTAAGCTTTTAAGATGGGAGAAAAGGGTTGGTTCGCACAACACCTCCAGGGAATAGAGAGAGGTTATGGGGAAAATAACTGGGATATGCTAAAAAGTGGAAAAAGAGTTCAAACAAGTGGAAAAGTATTGAGAAATAATACAAAAATAAAAGCCTTAAAATACCAGGGAGGATATTCTTTAAAAGTTGTAGATGGGAAAATAAGAGAATAAACAAGAAAAGGAAATGAATTTTAAATGCTAAGAAAAGGTATCTATGCAATGGAATGTATCCAAAAGACGTTCAGTCACAATGGCCGGGAAGGCTGAGCAGAAAACAGTTACCTACAGTTCTACTGAAACAGTCACACTTTGGTCCCTCCGCCTTTAGCAAGTGCTTGTCAGCAGTCACAGTTTCTAACCCTAGAAATTGTGTCTGAGTTGTGTCACTAATGAACAACTAAGGAGGCCTTTGCTGGTAGGATGAGGGGAAGGCTGGTCCTGTTTTGCAAAGTATCTTGTATGAAAGAAAGAGCATGTTTGTAACACATCGAAGAAAAATAAGGAGCATCTAAGGGGAGGATTCCTTGGCCCTTTAATCTCAGAGGCTGGGAGGATGGCTGAAGGCTGGGGTCCCCTTTTCCTCTTCTTGGAGTATGGGAAGCACCTCCAAGCAGGAGGCGGGATGGTCTGCAGGAAGCCTTCAGGGCAACCCATGCCTGCGTGAAGAAGAGGCCCACCAGGGGGCGCAAAGACACGAGCAAGGCAAACAGGCTGGGTGTGATTACACAGAATAGCAATCTCAGGAAGAAACACGTTTTATTATTTCAGGCCTGTTGCTTCTTCCTCGTTTTTAATTTTTTTATTGTGTTTCCTTTCCATCAAGTTTCTCTTAGCAGACTCAGTTGTTGTCCGCTGTAAGACAAGAACTTGCTGGCAGAGCTGGGTGGTGCACTTCCCACACCTGTGGACCCCATCCCCACTCCTCTGAAGTCGGGGAGCTGGGAGGGTCATTCTAAGAGTCTGTTCCCAAACGTTTCAAGCAAAGGAAACAATTCCTGCAATAGGGCAGGATCCTCAGGAGGCAACACTTAATAAACCTTCGGGAAGAGAAAGAAGCATCTTCAGAGGTTTGAGAGATTCTCCCATGACACAGGAATTTTCCTAGCTTGGTGGAGGCTTCACTTTAATCAAAGGAAAACTTCCCAGTACTTGAGCCTTTCATACAATGATTCTTCAATAGAATTGTACAGGAGGACCTCCTTAGGAGTTTTTTTCCCACCAAAAGGCATAAATACCTAAGCTCTATCCTTCCAAATCCAACTCTGTATTTTGCAATGGGACCTAAATATTGTGAAAAAGGCCCCCAGAAGATTTTGATGCCCATCACACTAAAGAATTATTTTTTAATGGCTTCCTGCTATTTAACGAATAAAGTTCCAACTTTAAACCTAGCATTCAAAGTTCTCTAGGATTTGAGACCAGTTCACTTTCAAGTCTTATTTTTCCACAATTCGAATTTTCTGGGGGGTGGGCACAGAGTCTCTGTTGCTCAAGCTACAGGACAGTGGCATCATCACAGCTTACAGCAACCTCAAACTACTGGGCTCAAGTGATCCTCTTGCCTCAGCTTCCCCAGTTGCTGAGACTATGGGCACATGCCACTGTGCCTACTAAACACTGCTAAAGTTTTCTATTTTTTATAAGATGGGAATCTTGTTCTTGCTCAGGCTGGTCTTGAACTCCTGGCCACAAGTGATCCTCCCAGATCTGCCTCCCAAAGTGCCAGGATTACAGACATGAGCCACTGTATCCAGCCCACCTTATTCTTAATTTACGTTACATTCTAATCAGTTTCCTGCACATACTTTTCCCTATAAAGTGGGATGATAATTCTTTCCGAATGTTGCTTTGAGGATTAGAAATAAGGTGCTTAAATATCCACTGTGGCGTCTGATGTTCAGTATACACCTTAATTGTAGTTCCTCAATAATTATTCATCATAGTGAATGAATAAACAATGAGAAATGAATGTGCGACCCCTCTTGATTAAATAGAACCCAGATGACCATGCCTTAGAGCAACCTAGAGCTTCTTGAAATCTAACACAGTTTCTTTAGGTGAGTTTCAGTTTTCGTGGGTTTCATTGCTTTGGAGTTACCAGTTAGGCTTGGACCTAGCAGTGGGCAAGAGCGATGGGAGACAGAAGTTTAAAACATTATCAAGAAATACCGCTTTGGACCAAGAGGCTAGAACAACCTATAGCCCCTTGGGCACTCTGAATAGTCTTCAAGGTTTGGGACATTGGAATGGCTGCTGAATAGGAGCTGTGTAGTTTAGAGTGGAATAGTGGCCTTTGCTGGTATGATGGGGGTGGGGGAGGCCGGTCTTGTATTTCACAAATCATGAACTGGGATTCTGTGGGAGGTCCATGTGTCACAGGGGAGGAGCTAAGATAGCAGATGAGAATAAATAAATAAATAAATGTGTCACAAACACTTGTGATCCGTCCTCTGACCACCTAAGACTGGAAAAACAGGTGAACAGATTTTTTGTTTTTGTTGTTAATTCTAAGTCTTTAAAATGTACATAGTCATTGTGAATTGATTCATTCTGACAAGGTATGCAGCATTTCCCACATTTATTGAACTCATGGTATTGCCTATCTTTCTTTGTCACAGGGGACCCAGATTCTCAGGAGTACACCAAAGGAAATGCTGATGGGATGGTTTTGACATTCTGGGGTAGAGTGACAGGAGAGTCTATGATACGGCCTACAGCCTCCTGGGGGACTCACCCCAGAGTATCCAGGAGAAGGGCCATTGCAACTCTATATTTGAAAGGCTCTGCTGGGGGTGCCGCCACACCCACTGATGATAACCCAGTGATGATAACCACTGCATCAGGAAAATGGCTTCGGCATCAGCAGAGCCTGAATTCAAAGTCAGGCATCACAGACGGTCATTATATTATACATACTACGTTTGGAAAATGGCTTCATCTGATTGTCTTAGTTTTATCATCCATAACATAGGGATTCATCATATCCACTCTGGTCTACTTTCAGGTCCAAAAAAGAGAAATGAAATAATGAAGTAAGACAATTAGCATGTAGTAGTAGATGCTATAGCCCATTTGCAATACTCAGCTTCAACAGAATTGGAAATAGTTAAATTATTTGCTGTCTCAACATTTTCCGCCCTTCTCCAACAAGAATGAAATAATGGCAGATTCATATGTCTATGATCTATCTGTGGCACTCTGACCTTTCTTGTACTTATAACAATGTTCTGAAAGATAGTATCAGATCATTAATAAAGATGGTTATAGTTTTTTAAAGTGATCACATCCTAAGAGATCTGTAAAACAATCCCTATCTTTCAAAACTGTACATAATCTCTATTTTCCAAGAGATCATTGAAGCCAGCCTGGGGAACTGAAATCTGATTTTAGACCATAAATGAAATGATGTCCTTGTGGGTTTGCATTATATGCTGTGCAAAGGTCCAACATTTGGCCAGCAGCAGCTGTCCATGCTCTGTTGTTGAGGCAAAATTTTCCAAAATATAAACTTCAAAGGTGTTTCTATTTCCATAAGGACAGATGTAATGGGATTTTTTATAGGCATTCTAACATTTGGTATCTTCACGCTGCCTTCCCTTCTTAATAATCCCATCAGTATCTCGTTCCATTAAAAAGATTTTAACAATTTTGTGTGTATATGAGACCGAGAGAGAGACAGAGAGAATGTGTGTGTGTGTGAGAAGACTACCCTCCAGAAAGAATGCATGTGTGAATTCGACTCTGGCCAGAGGGTACTTTTGTGTGTAAATGAAATGGTACAGATAATTCCAGTCTTATTAAGGGACACTATTCTAAAGTTCATTTGTAAGTCAGTAGTTTGGAACTTGGAATCAATTTTCTCATAAAAGAAATGTTCTACCCAGTGGATAGAGTCCTGGGCTAGCCCACAAGAGCTTGTTTAACTCTTACTGCACCAGAAGCAGAATTGTTATTAACTCTAGAGAATAGTGATTTCATGGGAAGAAACTTTCAGAGTTAGACTCTTTATGGGTAAAAGAACCACTAACTATAAAATTTTCACTAGTCTCTTAAATCATTTCCCTCTTTTTCCTTTAATAAGTCTCTAAGAAGAGGATCTAATCAGACCACAAATTATTTCTTGACTCTATTAAGATAAAATAATATTGTTTTTTCTCTGCTTGTTTTATGCACTCTGAAACTTTAGAAAAGATGGATACGCAGAACAAGAAAAAGAGTTTCTCTAAACATTATTGAGCTATGACGTACTTCCAACTTGGTTTCTTGTCATTTTGTTTTCTGGCTACTCTGTGCGTGCCAGAGCCAGATGAACGGCTACAGATAGGCAGTCATCACTGTTGTTATGTTTGTTTTTATGCCAAAATTATACATTTGTTTTTTCTACCTTATCGTTACCTTTGCCTTAGGTTTTAAAAACTTGTCTTATAATTTTATGGGAAAAACTAAATGATGAAACGTTTCAACTACACAACATATAGATGATGCTAGCAGTTATATAAATATATCGCAGAATCACAGGGCTGGAAAGAACCTTACAAAATTGTCTCACATATTCCCTGGCTTCCAGACAAGCCAGTCATTCCCAACAGATGAGAGCTAACCTATATTTCAGAGGCGAAGGATGACTTTGTCTTTAACCCTTTTTGGATCTAACAATCTATCCTCTGTTTGTAAATTACTGTTGATTTTTAATCTAAATGATTCCATTACAGCTACAACTGAATATTACTTCCTTATGGTTGATCCTTAAAGGAAACAAAGTAGGTTCATCTGTGCAAAACTCGTGGCATACTTAAATATTATATTTTGTGTTCTCTCTTTCAGAACATTCCTGAACATCCTAATATTTAATCCTTTAGTACCACTGTCTTGCGTTCTCTTGCTTGTTGCCCCCCTTCTCAGCAGTGGGAACTAAGATCTGGCAACTGTGTTTTATAAAGCAACTAAAAACCGAGCATAGGTTCCACATACACGCGTTATTTGAGTATAATCTGATAAACGGACCTTAAAAGTTAGACTCAAAAGAAAACCAAAGTTAATACTTCTAATAAAATTGCATTCACCTAGGCTGTTTGTTTACACTTGCTTTCAGGTAGTTAAAAGGGCATCGCCAGCCTACTCATCATAGTCACTCTTCAATCAAGCAGGGAAATCAAAGCAAACTTGACCTTAATAAAGAAAGTCATGCACACAACTTGGTAGCCTTAAATGCCAACAAAGACAAGTCTATGCTACAGAACCTGCAAGGAGTAACCTCAAAATATTAATAATTTTTGCTCAGTGGCTCATGCCTATAATCCCGGCACTCTGGGAGGCTGAGGTGGGTGGATTGCTTGAGCTCGGGAGTTTGAGATCAGCCTGAGCAAGAGCAAGACTCTGTCTCTACTTAAAAAAGAAAAGAAACTAGTTGGGTGTATGGCACGTGCCCATAATCTCAGCTACTCAGGGGGCTGAGGCAAGAAGATTGCTTGAACCCAAGAGTTTGAGGCTGCTGTGAGCTATAATGCCAAGGCACTCTACTGAGAGTGACAGAGTGAGATTCTGTCTCAAAAACTTAAAATAATAATAATAATACTAATAATTTTTGCTGACTGGTCACTACTGTTTAAAGTTGGTCCTTAAGAGACTCTTTCATGGAAGTTTTCAGATGACCAGGCGTTTTGATCTTTATGTTATGGGAGACACTAAACATGCTGACTTAACTTTAGAGCAAGGAGTGTCAGCTTTGCTCCTGTCTTACAACAGTCCCACTTCCCCCAGGATAAAGGGGAAAGATGGGATCAGGAAATTAGGACTGAGATTCCCTCTGTGTGTGAGGGTCTAAATGTCTGGAAAGTGAGATTACGGATGTGGTGGCAATGTTCATAATTATGATCTCCCCCGATATGCACCATGGGCCCTGTTTATTCCCTATACTCGTGTACTATTCATTGGTAGCTGTTCATTCTAAGCACTTCAGGGGACAGGAGCAAGGTTTTGCTCCTGGCTCGGGTGACAAATGTGACCCATAAAGTGACTGTGAGAACACCATGTCTAACTATTCTACATTCGCAAAGCACCTCTCTGGAGACAGTCACCTCCAGCTCTATAGAGGTTTATACAACAAAATCAGTCTTCATAGCTTCCTAGAAGAGGACAGCACTCCTAGCCAGCCATTCACATGTCCACCTGCATGGCTCAGCTACATCGGGGGACAATTGTTCCTGCAAAATGGGCAATTCCTTTCTTACCACTGAACGCTCCAAATACTGCTCCCAAAGCCTAAGATCTCTGAGCTTACCCTAGTAGGAAGCTTGTGTCTCCCATTACCCAATCAGATTCCTGGCCCAAACAGCATTTTCTCTTCACTGTAACTATAAAGATTTAGGACACCCTTGAGAAATACAGAGGAAATACAAAGGAAAAAATATTGAGGAAAAATGCTCAATTTGAGAAGATGTGGGCATGAGCTCAGTGGTGTGGCTATTTGAGATGCACAGAGGAAAAAATATTGAGAAAAATGCTCAATTTGAGAAGGTGTGGGCATGAGCTCAGTGGTGAAGCTATTTGAGATGTACATATTGCTAGTTTTAGCTAAACAGATGAGTAACAGCAAGTGCATCCTGTCCTCCATCAGTCCTAAAAAAAGTATTCCTTCGGGGAAACGTCCTGGTTTCTAGAATTCCTGTAGAGTCCTTAACTTCAATTTCCCTCTATAGTCTGGCAAAAATACAGCATGAACTTGAAATGCTGATTTTCATCTGCACTAGTCTGGAGGACGTCCGGTGAGGCACCCACCAATTACACAAACGAGCCAACGTGAAATACAATTTAACAACGGGCAAAGTCAACTTACTTGTTCATTTTTAGTAAGCCTGGTTTTGTTGTGAATGTCTGATGTGACCAAATTAAATCCATGCTTCTCTGACAAGATTCTCAGAAGCAAGACCACAGTGCGGCTCCCACACTTGCCTACTCTGTTGTATACCACCTGGCTCGGGAAGGGTAGCACCTGCGGGGAGAACGAGAGAGCGAGCATGAAATGTCCGTGCTGAAATACTCAGGACGCTTCCTCAGTTTCAGGACAACAGACACTTGTTAGATCTAGACGAAAAGCGTCTTTCTTAGGTTACTCAAAGAACAGAAGTGATGAACCAGTATTAACCTTCAGGGTATAACTTGAGAGAAGTCTTGTCTTGTTATCTGTCTGCACTGGTACTAATACTGACAGTATTTTATGCAGTCTGTAAGATCGATTATGAAGCTTATTTTATTGCTTCTTAGGAAAAAATATACAAGTACTGTAGAACCACTATAAGTTGACCATCCAAGGGATGTAACAAACCGGTCAACATACCAAAGTGGTCAAGGTGAGGAACTAGGCCTACTGTACTGATATGTATAAAAGGTGCATGTTCCATCTACGCAAATTAGGTCAACTTAAGGAGGTGGTCTATGTAGGGAGGTGGTCAACTATGGTGGTTCTACCGTATATACTTGAATGACAATTTTTTTTTGCCAAGTTATATTATGCTTTTTCAGAACAACTTAATTTATAGTGTTCAAGGAAAAAAATGGTAATTAAAATCACTGAGATATAATGCACATACTATAAAATTCACTCTTTTAAAATGTACAATTCAATAGTTTTTAGCATGTTCGTGAAGTTTGCAGCTGTCACCACTATCTAATCCCAAATGTTTTCATTACCCCCAGAGAAACCCTGTACCCATTAGGAATCACTTTCCATTTTGACCATCACCCTGTGCCCTGAAAACCATTTATCTACTTTTTGTTGGGCAGCACCTGTGGCTCAAAGGAGTAGGGTGCCAGCCCCATATACTAGAGATGGCGGGTTCGAACCCAGTCCCAGGCCAAAAACTGCAAAAAAAAGAAAATCTACTTTTTGCTTCTATGGTTTTGCCTATAGGATTCTGGGCATTTCATATAAATGAAATCACATAGTGTGTGGTATTTTGTATCTGGCTTTTTTACTTAGCATGTTTTTCCAGGTTCATTCATATTATAGTATGAATGAATACTTTACCCTTTATACAGCTTCATGATATACATTGTATAGATATACCATATTTTGTTTACACTTTCATCAGTCGATAGCCATGAGGGTTCTTCTACTTTTTGGCAACCACCAATAACGAACATTTGTATATTAAGTTTTTGCATGGACATGTTTTTGATTCTCTTGGGTATATACCTAGGAGTACAGTTTATGGATCAGATGGTGGCTCTATGTTTGCTTTTTGGAAGATCTGCCAAATTGTTTTCAGAGAGCTGCACTATTTTATATTTCTACCAGCAATGTATAGGGTTCCAATTTCTCCACATCCTTACCAACATTTATTATTGCCTTTTTTTGTTTATTACAGCCATCTCAGGGGGTGTGAAGTGGTATTTCATTATGGTTTTGATTTTCATTTCTCTTATGACTAATGATGTTGAATATTTTTTCATGTACTTATTGGCCATTTATATATTTTCTTTGGAAAAATTTTTATTCAAACCCATGACTCATTTTAAAATTGCCTTTCTATTGTTGGGTTTTTAGAGTTCTATATATACACATATTCTAGACTTGCAAATATGTGATTTGCAAATATTTTCCCCCATTCTGTGGGCTGTCTTTCACTTGTTTGATAGTGTCCTTTGAAGGATGAAAGTTTTTAATTTGGGGGCTAGGTGTGGTGGCTAATGCTTATAATCCCAGCACTTAGCGAGGCCTAGGCAAGACTGGTGGAGGCCAGGAATTAGAAATTAGCCCGAGGAATATAGCAATAGCCTATCTCTATAAAAAATGGAAAAGAAATTAGTTAGGTGTGCTAGCATGCACCTGTAGTCCCAGCTACTTGGGAGGCTGGGACGGGAGGATCCTCTGAGACCAGGAGTTTAAGGTTGCAGTGAGCTATGATGTGCCACTGATCTCTAGCTGAGTGACAGAGTGAGACTCTGGAAAAAATGTTTTTAATTTTTATGGAGTCCAATTTATCAAATTTTTCTTTGGTTGATTGTAATTTTGGTATCTAAGAAACTATTGCCTAATCCAGAATCATAAAGATACACACCTATGTTTTCTTCTAAGAGTTTTATAGTTCTAATATGTAGTTCTTTGATCCATTTTGAGTTATTTTCAAGAATGTTGTGAGCCATTGGTCTACTTCATTCTTCTGCATGTAGATATCCAATTGTCTCAGCACCGTGTTGAAAAGACTATTCTTTCCCCATTTAACTGTTTCCCTATTTAACTGGTCAAAACCCCATTAATCATACATGTTTTTGTAGTTATTATTATTTTTGGATTCTCAACTCTATAGTATTGATTTATGTTTACCCTTATGCCAATACCATACAGTCTTGATTATTGCAGCTTTATTATAGTTTTAAAATTGTCAAGGGCAAGTCTCTCCAATTTTGTACTTTTTAAGGACTGTTTTGGCTATTCTGGGTCCTCTGCATTTCTATATCAATTTTAGGATCAGCTTGATAATATCTATAAAAAAGCAGTGGAGATTTTGATAAGAATTTCACTGAATCTGTAGATCAATTTGAAGAATCTGTCACCTTCACAACAACATTAAGTCTTTCAATCCATGAACATGGAATGTCTTTTGACTTAATTAGTTCTCCTTTAATTTGTTTCATTGGTGTTTTATAGTTTTTAATTTAAAGCCTTATGCTTTTTTGGTCAGATTTATTCTTTTAATCATATTATAAATGAAGTTATTTTCTTAATTTCATTTTTGGACTGATTGTTCATTGGTAGAAATATAATTGATTTTTATATATGGATCTTACTGGTATATTCTGCACTCTTGCAGAACTCATTTATTAGCTTTCATGGTTTTTTGCTTAGATTCTTTACAAGCTATTATGAAAAGCATCTATGATTAAATATTTATATCCTCAAAAAATATTATTTCCATTTGTAATGTACAGTAATGACCAACAACTCACAGATGATAACCAAAGGATTCCTTTATTCAGCCCATACCTGTAACAGAAAATCATAAAAACAGCCCAAAACTAAAGAATAAAGTATGGTATAATATATACTTCAAAATTGTCTTAAGGAATGCTATTTGAATTTTAACCTTTGTCATTATAGGTTAACTTCTTTTCCTGAACTATTTTATACGCAAGGTAACATTTTGCCAACATAACTCACGTAGCAGTCTTGTGCCATTCTGATATAATTCCTCCACCATGTATTCTTTGCTTCTAAGTAACAGCTTGTTCCTTTAGGGTCAATCAGTATATGTTTTTGTTCCTTTTTATTGTTGGGGATTCATTGAGGGTACAAGAAACCAGGTTACACTGGTTGCATTTGTTGGGTAAAGTCCCTCTTACAATCGTGTTTTGCCCCCAAAAGGTGTGGCACACACCAAGACCCCACCCCCCTCGCTCCTTCCCTCTCTCTGTTTTGTGTCTGCAAGGTACCTAGCTGGTGCTTTGTTCAGAAAGTGCTTCCACAGACAGAGAT
>CAUYRH010009548.1:0-10404 GCA_963574655.1 Perodicticus potto | reverse complement strand
CTAGTAGCATTCCAGGGATAAGAGTAGATAAATCAGTGTTTTCATTTTTAGAACAGACAAGCGCACTTGGTTAAATTTTTAAAAGAAGTTCTAAGAGATTATTAATTGTGGGTTCGGTGCCCATAGCACAGTGGTTATGGCACCAGCCACATGCACAGAGGGTGGTGGGTTCCAACTCGGCCTGAGCCAGCTAAACAACAATGACAACTGCACCAAAAATATAGCCGGGAATTGTGGCAGGCTCCTGTAGTCCCAGCCTCTTGAGAGGCTGAAGCAAGAGAATTGGTTAAGCCCAAGAGTTTGAGATTGCTGTGAGGGCGACATAGCGAAACTCAGTCTCAAAAAAAAAAAAAAAAGAAAAAGAAAAAAGAAATTATTGTGGTAAAATGTATCTAAAATGGCATTTTTAAACAGCAATAAGAATTATAAATAATTCTCCTACTAATAATGGGGGAGAAAAAATTGTAGTCAACTACCAACCTGAAAGAAAGGAGAGAAGGAAGAAAGCAAGGGAGGGAGGGAAGGAGGGAAAGAAAAAAAGAAATCAGTAACCTAAGCTTCCACCTTAAATCTTAAAATACTGGAAAAAGAAGAACGAACTAAACTCAAGCAAATAGAAGGAAGAAAATAATAAACTCAAGCAAATAGAAGGAAGAAAATAATAAAACTAGAGCAAAAAAATTAAATAATGAATAGAAAACCAATAGAAAAAAAAATCAGTGAAAACCCAAATCTGATTCCTTAAAAAAACAAAATTCACAAAGCTTTAGCTAGATTGACTAAGAAAAAAAGAGATTCAAATTACTAGAATACAGAACAATTAGGCAAGAAAAAGAAAGACATCCAGATAGGAAACGAAGAAGCAAACTCTATTTGCAGATGACATGATCTTATATGTAAAAAAAATCACAAGAATTCACTAAAAAACTATTAACAAGTTCAGCAAGATTGTAGGACACGCTTAGTCACATGCGACCCTCAATTGTATTTCTATCTGCTTGTAGTGAACAATCCGAAAGTGAAATTGAGCAAGCAATTCTATTTCCAATAGCATCTAATAGAGTAAAATGTTTAGCAATAAATTTAACAAAACAAAGCATCTATACTCTGAAAAGTGATAAACTGCTGAAATAAATTTTAAAAGATCCAAATAAATGAAAAACAAATTGATCTACAGATTCAATACAACCCCTCTCAGAATCCCAACTCGTATTTTTTGCTAAAAATGGACAACCTGATTCTAAAATTCATTTGGAATTGCAAAGGATCAGAAGAATAAAAAAATCTTGAAAAACAAAATAAAGTTGGAGTAATGACACAGTGGGGGTGGGGGAAGAGGAGAGCAGAGAGAGAAAGAAGGAGGGAGGGGTGGGGAAAGGAAGAGCAGAGAGGGAAGGAGCAAGGGGGTGGGATCTTGGTGCGTGCCACACCTTTAGGGGGCAAGATAAGATTGTAAGAGGGCCTTTACCTAACAAATGCAATCAGTGTAACCTAGTTTCTTGTACCCTCAATGAATCCCCAACAATACATTTAAAAATAAATAAATAAAAATAAAGTTGGAGGGCTCATACTTCCTGATTTCAAAAGTTAATATATAAGCAATCAAGACAGTATAGTAGTGTAGTACTCGTATAAGGAGAGATATGTACATTAATTAAATAGAATTGTGAGTTCAGGAAAAAACCCAAATGTCTGTAGTCAAAACTGATCTTTGACCAAGATGATTTAATGTAGGAAAATAGTGTTTTCAAGAAATTGTGCTTGGGGTGGCACCTGTGGCTCATTGAGTAGGGTGCCAGCCCCATATACCAAAGGTGGCAGGTTCAAACCCAGCCTCGGTTGAACTGCAAAACAGAAAAATAGCCGGGCGTTGTGGCGGGCGCCTGTCGTCCTAGCTACTCGGGAGGCTGAGGCAGGAGAATCGCCTAAGCCCAGGCGTTGGAGGTTGCTGTGAGCTGGATGACTTTACGGCACTCTACCAAGGGCAATAAAGTGAGACTCTGTCTCTACAAAAAAAAAAAAAAAAGAAATTGTGCTTGGACAACTGGATATCCACATGCAGAAGAATGAAACTGAAACTTTACCTCTCATCTTACATTAAAATAACTCAAAATGGATCAAATACTTACATGTAAAAGCTAAAACTATAAACCTAAAAAGAAAGCATGGTGTAAATCTTTTTGACCTTGATTTGACAATAAATTCATTGATATGACACCAAACAAGCAGCAAAAGAAAAAACAAATTTGACTTCATCAAAAATTCTTTTACGGCTCAGCGCCTGTGGTTCAACGTGCTAAGGCGCCAGCCACATACACCTGAGCTGGCAGGTTCGAATCCAGCCCGGGCCCGCCAAACAACAATGTCGGCTGCAACCAAAAAATGGCCAGGCATTGTGGCAGGCGCCTGTAGTCCCAGCTACTTGGGAGGCGGAGGCAAGAGACTCGCTTGAGCCCAGGAATTGGAGGTTGCTGTGAGCTGTGATGCCACGGCACTCTATCCAGGGTGATAGCTTGAGGCTCTGTCTTAAAAAAAAAAAAACAAAAAAACAAAAAAAAACCTAAGAGTTGAGGTTGCTATGAGCTGTGATGCTATGGCACTCTACCGAGAGTGACATAATGAGACTCTGTCCCCAAAATAAAGTACTTCAAAGGATACCATTAGGAAAATGAAAAGACAACCCACAGAATGGGAAAGAATATGTGAAAATCATGTATCTGATGAGGCACTTGTATCTGAAATATATAAAGAATTCATAAAACAAAAGATTCTTTTTCAAAAAATTTCTTTTTCTGAAAGTTTGAACCGAAAATGTGGCTGCACATTATACATTGGAGCACATTATACATGGCAAAAATATGGTATGTCTTACCAAAAAAAGAAAAAAGAATTCATGACAAATAATAAGAAAATGAAAACTTAATTAAAAAATGGGCAAAGGATCTGAAATAGACACTTCTTCAAAGGAGATATACAAAGGACCAATAAGCACATGAAAAGATGCCCAACAAGAAAATACAAATCAAAACCACAATGAGATAGCCCTTCACAAGCCGCAGGATGGATACAATCAAAAAGTCAAATATCAAAAGGTGTTAGCAAGATTGAGGGAAATTTGCACCTTCATTACACTGCTGGTGGAAATGTAAAATGGTCGGTCACTTTGGAAAACAGTCAGAAAGTTCCTCAAACGGTTAAGCATAAGGTACAATATGACCCAGCAATTTCATTCTGTGCCTGGGAGAAACCTGTATCTACACAAAAACTTATATACAAATACTTATAGCAGCATTATTCATAAGAGCCAAAAGGTGGAAGTAGTACAAATATCCATAAAAAAGGATGAACCAATAAACAAATGTGGTATATCCATCCAACGGAATCTTATTTGGCCATGAAAAAGAATGACACACTAAGACTACCACACTGGTGAGGAGACAGGAATATCTTATGATGCCAAAATGTACAGAAATACTCAAAAAATGATTGATCCGTATGATCTCACAGTCTCACCTCTGTGCACATTCCTATTCACAGTAGCATGAATCACAATAGCTAAAACATGGAAGTGTTCGTGGACAGATGAATGGATAGTGGAATGTGGTCTATAGATACATGGGATATTATGCAGCCGTAACAAGAAAGGAAATCCAGTCGTATGCTAACAGGGATGACCCTTGAGGACATTATGCTAAGTGAAAAAGCCAGTCACGAGAAGACAGCCACTGTAGGATTCTACTTGCAGTTTGAGGTATTTAAAGTGGCCAAATTCATAGAAATAGAAAGTAGAATGGTGCTTACCAGGGGCCGCAGAGAGGGCAGAAAAGGGGAGCTATCGTTGCATGGGTACAGAATTTCAGTTCTGCAGGATGAAAAAGTTCCAGAGGTCTGTTTCACAACAGTGTAAATGCATGTGTCTACGTAGCACCACTGAGCACTTAAAAATAGCTAAGATGGTAATTTTTTTTTTTTTTTCGAGGCAGAGCCTCAAGCTGTCACCCTGGATAGAGTGCCGTGGCATCACAGCTCACAGCAACCTCCAATTCCAGGGCTCAAGCGAGTCTCCTGCCTTTGCCTCCCAAGTAGCTGGGACTACAGGTGCCCGCCACAACGCCCGGCTATTTTTGGTTGCAGCCGTCATTGTTGTTTGGTGGGCCTGGGCTGGATTCGAACCCGCCAGCTCAGGTGTACGTGGCTGGTGCCTTCGCCCGTTGAGCCACAGCCGCCGAGCCAAAGATGGTAAATTTTATGGTGTATTGTTTACCACAGTAAAAGAAGAATTCATTGTAAAACTTGACCATTTACCAAACCACAAAACAAGTTTCAAAAAATTACAATGTGTCCGTATTGCACAGACCTTGTTCTCTGACCACATCGCAATCAGATTAGACATAAATAAATTATATCAATAAACTCTTGTATTTAGAGACTGTTTTAAGTTGTTAAAGAAAAACAGAAGTAAATTGTGATGTGTTTATACAAAATATAAATATTTTAATACAAAATATAAAATGCATGGTACCTAGCTGAAGCAGCATTTAGAGTTAAATCTTACATGCTCTTTTTTTTTTTGAGACAGAGTCTCAAGCTGTCGCCCTGGGTAGAGTGCTGTGGCATCATAGCTCACAGCAACCTCCAACTCCTGAGCTCAAGTGATTCTCTTGCCTCAGCCTCCTAAGTAGCTGGGACTACTGGTGTCCACCACAACGCCTGGCTATTTTTTTTTTTTTTTTGTAGTTGTCATTGTTGTTTGGCAGGCATGGGCTGGATTCAAACCCGCCAGCTCTAGTGTATGTGGCTGGCGCCTTAGCTGCTTGAGCTACAAGCGCCAAGCCTTTTTTTTTTTTTTTGAGACAGAGCCTCAAGCCGTCACCCTGGGTAGAGTGCTGTGGCATCATAGCTCACAGTAACCTCCAACTTGGGCTCAAGCGATCCTCTTGCCTCAGTTTTTCTATTTGTAGTAAAGGCGAGGGTCTCGCTTTTGCTGGCCTGGAACTCGTGAGCTCAAGCAAATCACCCTCCTCAGCTTCCCAGAGTGCTAGGATTACAAGCGTGAGCCATCGTGCCTGGCCCTTACATGCTTTTTAACAAAACAAGAAATTTAAAATCAGTGAGTAGATTAATGGTTAGATGTGGTAAATTAACAAACTTATTTCTCTATATTCCCTCTCAAATCTCCACTAAAATGACATTTTTTAAAAAAACTATTAAACCACATGGAAAAAATAATGGGAAATGAGATTATGGTCTATGTGGGATCAAAAAAAAATTTGGCAGATATAAAGTAGATGAGTGAAAAAATAAAAATAAAAAAAATAACGTAGATGAGTGGCTGCCGTGTGAAGAAAGATGACATTTCTGCCTGCATGAAGGCAACCAATAAGAAGCCATTTAAGTAGAAGCTCCTGGGATCTCCAAAGGGCAAAAGCAGGATGACTGACTGAAATTCTCTGCCGAGTAGTTAGATACATAGATCTCCCAGCTCCTACAAGCAGCTATTCCAGTCTCTTCCATCTGGCCAAAGGGAAAATGAATTAAGGTGAAAGTGAGAGCAGAAGACTGAACAGTGACATCAGTCCCCTCTCAGCCTCATTCCCATGCTATCTACCATAATAAGTATAGAGAATTGTATACCCTCAGATACGAAATCTGAGGACTCCTCTCTGGGCAAGTTGATTGGCAGAGGAGAAAATATCTACATTCTGACATTTGGCCATAAAAAAGAATGACACACTAATGTGCCTCACCCATGAACTCGTATCTTCCAGTCAACCTATTTATGTCTTTCTCTTAAAGGTGAGGAAAAAACCTCCCAAAAGATAGACAAACTTAAGAACAAACTATCTGGGCAGTGCCTGTGGCTCCTAGAGTAGGGCGCCGGCCTCATATACCAAAGGTGGCAGGTTCAAACCCGACCTCGCTGAACTGCAAAACAGAAAAATAGCCGGGCGTGTGGTGGGCCCCTGTAGTCCCAGCTACTCAGGAGGCTGAGGCAAGAGAATTGCCTAAGCCCAGGAGTTGGAGGTTGCTGTGAGCTGTGTGACGTCCTGGCACTCTACCGTGGCAATAGAGTGAGACTCCGTCTCTACAAAAAAAAAAAAAAAAAAGAACAAACTATCAGGGGAAACTGAGATGACTCAAGGAGTAGAGGAAACCCTTTAAACTAAAACAATAGAGTTATCAAAAAGACAAAATGAAAATAGGAAGACACAAGAAAATTAAATGATCAATCTAATAGAAATTACAGAAATAAGAGAAATCAAACAAAGAGAGTTTATCAAAGAAATAACACAAGAAAATTTCCCAAACCAAAAATATGTGTTTAAAAACTAATAAAAATAAAAATTGAAAATACACATTTCCAGACTGAAGAGACATCATCATGAAGTTTCTAAACAACAGCATTAATGCCTCAAAGTCAGCAAGAACAAAAACCCCAGCTGCATACAAAGGGTTGGTAATTGAATGTCACCTGATTTGCCAACACTAGAACATAGAAGACCATGGCACATATTTTCTAAATTTTGAGGAAAATAAATTCCAACCAAACTATCAAATGTTAAAGGCAGAATAAAGTCATTTTCAGACATGCAAGATTGAAAAGATTGACCTTCCTAGTGCCCCTTCTTTATTTTTTTTTTCCGCAGGGCCAGGTTTGAACCCACCACCTCTTGGTATATGGGGCTGGAGCCCTACTCTTTGAGCCACAAGCGCTGCCTCCTAGTGCCCCTTCTTGATAATCCACTTGAGGGTGTCCTCCACCAAAATGAATAATAAAAAGATTAAAAGACATGGACTGGAGGAAATAGGAGATTTAGCATAACTGAGAGGATAAGGAAAGCCTTGGAATGGTGCTAGAGGGAAGCCTCTGGAAGGCAGGTGCAGCAGCTTAGAAAACAACTACTCCCGAAAGGAGCGGTCCTGAGAAAATCCTGAGTAGGCCAGAACAACCATTTGGTCTCAGTGTTTGCTCATTTCTAACAACATGCTATGAATACTTTGCTGAAAAAGATTCTCAGAAATGGCAGAACAACCAGAAAGGATTACTCTGGATCTTGATTAAAGAGAACTGAAGAAAAAGAAAAGAGTTCTTTCAAGAAGAAGGAATCATGGATTCTCTGAGCTTGGAAATTTCTTACACACATCTAATTAAAGCACTGCAGAAATTTTTATCACATCCCTGACATGTCATCTAGTTTAGGACACAGGACATTTAGCCCAGTGACAGAGAACTGCCTTCCCCAGGCATACTACCCCACTCTCCCACAGCTCTATTTATTCAGTATTACTTGTTTAAATGAGACTGAATTCTGTCTCTCTGCAACTTGGCCTCTTTGTCCTAACTCTTCCCTCTGGATGCATTTACAACAATCTTATTCATTAACAGCTCTTCCAATATTTGCGTATTATTGCAGGCTTCATTCCCTCCCACTACATCCATGTTTTCTCTAAGCCAGTAGTTTTTTGTTTTGTTTTGTTTTTTGCAGTTTTGGTCAGGGCCGGGCTTGAATCTGCCACCCCCGGTATATGGGGCTGGCACCCTACTCCTTGTGCCACAGGCGCCACCCCTAAGCCAGTAGTTTTCAAACTTCCGCACGCATCAGAATTATCTGGAAGGCTTATTTAAATACAGCTTCTAGGCCTCGCTGACTCAGTAGATCTGATGTGGGGCCTAAGATCTTGCCTTCCTTCTAAGTTCCCTGGTGCCTTAAGAACCAAACTTGGAGGACCAGTGCTCTAAGCAAACAATTCCCACTCTTTCAGTTGTCAGTCCATAGTATTATTTTCATGCCACACATCCTCATTTTAAAATGTGACGCAGGCTCGGCGCCTGTGGCCCAATGGGCTAAGGCACCAGCATACACCTTAGCTGGCAGGTTCGAATCCAGTCCGGGCCCGCCAAACAACAATGCCAGCTGCAACCAAAAAATAGCCGGGCGTTGTGGTGGGCGCCTGTAGTCCCAGCTACTTGGGAGGCGGAGGCAGGAGACTCGCTTGAGCCCTGGAATTGGAGGTTGCTGTGAGCTGTGATGCTACGGCACTCTACCCAGGGTGACAGCTTGAGGCTCTGTCTCAAAAAAAAAAAATGTGACACAAAGTCTCCAGAATGGAGCTCTCTAACCTGAGGTCCTCAAAGAGAGTGCCCACCAATGTAGCTGACAGGACTTTGAAGAAGCAAAGGCAATGCCCCAGTAACCTTAACCACCTGAGCAGGAGATGAGCTCAGCAGGTACACAGGAGTTACAACTGGTCATCCCTCCACAGCAGCCATCCCTCCACAGCCTCAAGTTACACAAGGACAGTCAAGAATCCCACCCAGCCTGTCAAATAACTGAAGTGGGTCCCCCAGAGGAAGTAAAGCAGCCCTTCCCTGGGGTTCTCCAAGAAACTGTGGACCTCCCTGGCTCTCAGACAGCCCTTCCACCCCCAGGGCAAGGCATTAAGGGGGACCTCAGGTGAGGTTCTTCAGAGTAAGTGGGAGCCACGGCTTTAGAAATTAACTTTCTCGGGCACATCTTCCCCTGAGATGTCTGTTTCCCACGCCCTCGATCTTTTTTGACTGTCTTTCTCACTCATTAGTGCTTCCCTTACATTTTTCCATTGTTTTTGTTTTTTTCTGGATTTACCCACCACAACCTTTCTGTTAATCTCTCCCCAACCAGACACAGGACCTGAACCCTGAGTTTCCAGAGATGATGAAAATCTGGCCTCCACCTCTCTGAGATGATTCTTCAAAGACATGGCAGGTCATACTTCTTAGAAGATCAGTTAATCAAACAATTGGGAGGGACTTCTGTAAGTCCCTGAACTCTCCAGCTGAGGAAGAAGGGCATGCGAAGGGTAATCTTGTACTCCATACAAGAGCCTGGGAACACAAGATGGAGGTGAGGAGGAAAGGCGTTCCCACCAGCAGCAGGCCTACCCCATCCATAGGGAAAAGGAAAGTGACATGTATTAAATACCTACTATGGCAAGTAATTTACTGTATACTTTATGGAATGGAGTAGGGCTGAAATTCTCTTTTTCTAGTGCCCATGAGATTAAAGACTGTTCTTCCCTGGAATCTTCCAGGGTGATGTCTGATGAACTTCCCAGAAGGGAGGGTAAAACTTTTTAAAACCACACTTAGCACGAGTCCTCATACATTCAGCCCTCCCGCGTCATGATGCTTCTCTTACCGGCAATGACTTCCAGCCTGGGGAAGAGCAGGAACAGCTGGAGAGGCAGAGCATTCTAGAAAAGCAAAGCCCTTGGCAATAACCTCTAAGGCAGCCAGAGGAGCTGCAAATGGAAAATGCCAGAAGGGTAAAGCTTCCTTTACCCCTGTCTACTTCAAGGCTGGCCTTCCCTTCCACCTGTCTCTGCCTTGTTCCTTTGGGCTTTATCTGTTCCTTCAGTCCTGGGTCCATGGAATGGCACCTGGCCACTCCACTACCTGTAAAAGCCTCCAGATGGCGCTTTAAGCCCATCAGTGGCTTCCTCTTTGCCTTCAGATGTGAACAGGTAAGGCCCAAAGCAGATGTGTCCTGGTTGCCAAGCCTCAATCCCAACCTGCAGGTGTCATCAAACTTTTTAAACAGGGGGCCAATTCACTGTCCCTCAGACTGTTGGAGGGCCAGACTATAGTTTTTAAGAAAAAACTATGAACAAATTCCTATGAACACTGCACATATCTTATTTTCAAGTAAAAACCAAAACGGGAACAAATACAATTCACACCACTGTGTGTGGCCCGCGGGCTGTAGTTTGAGGACCCCTGCAAGAGCATCTCAGGATCAGGTCAGCCTTGAGTGTGAGTAAGGGACAACAGAAGCTTGAGCAGGCCAATCTCAGAATTTAGGATAAGGTTGTCAGATTAAGCAAATAAAAATATAGGATGCCCAGTTAAATTTATTTCAGGTAAAAAATAATTTTTTAGTTTAACTATGTTCCAAATAGTATCTATGGCATACTTATACTAAAAGAGCATTTGTTGTTTATCTGAAATTCGAATTTAAGTAAAGTGTCCTACATTTATCTGGCAATTCTAGTTCAGGTTTACTTAAGTGACTTTTCTACCTTCCATTTAATACACACACGCTTTGGGAACACCTACCAGGCATGCATTAGGTACTACAAAAATGAATCAACTTGGCTCGGCGTCTGTGGCTCAGCGGGCTAAGGCGCCAGCCACGTACACCTGAGCTGGTGGGTTCGAATCCAGCCCAGGCCCGCCAAACAATGATGGCTGCAACCAAAAAATGGCCGGGTGTTGTGGCGGGTGCCTGTAGTCCCAGCTACTTGGGAGGCGGAGGCAAGAGACTCGCTTGAGCACAGGAATTGGAGGTTGCTGTGAGCTGTGATGCCACAGCACTCTATCCAGGGTGACAGCTTGAGGCTCTGCCTCAAAAAAAAAAAAAAAAT